>CAMZMU010000119.1:27302877-27511685 GCA_947311845.1 Poa pratensis | reverse complement strand
TACAAGGTTGAGGTGACCAAGCTTCTTCCTGTGACTAGATCTAGCATGTTCTTATTTTCACTTCATGTCATGATACTTAAAGCTATACTCTGATTTATCTTAATTATAAGGTGTTATGATTTAGTTCGCATCTTGGTGGAGTATAAGTGAGATTAATAACCAAAAGATCTCTATGTTAGGACGTGATGCCCATATAATTAGTAACTTGATATCAAACTTTGTGTTGCAATCTCATATGTCAACTCTATGTGTCCATTGTCTGCCACACCATTAAAAGAGAGAGTGCATTTGTGAAACCATGAACCCCGGTCCATTTTTAATCATAAGAAACACCTTTCCAACCACTTTTACCACTTTTCCATTTTCTGCCATTATTAAATCCGAAAATACAAAAACACTTTTCCATCTTGCATTCATCATAAAAAAACCCAAAAATATCATTTATCATTGTTATCATCATCCTTGCACATTCATTCACCACCATTGCATATTTATTTCTTGTTTGCATTGCATATTTATCTTGATATCATTCATACACCTTGTGCTTGACAACCACAGGTGAGGTTGAGGACCAAAACAATTAACCTTGTTTTGTAGGTGACCAAAAGAAGGATAAGAATAATCTTTCACTACTGATTCCCCGAGAGTTCGATATTAAACCCTCGAGTCACCCTCGTGGGGAAAACACGTCTTCCACTTACTACACACTCTGCACTTGGAGTCTCAACCTAACCCATTTACTTTTGACGCAGGTAACTACGCACCGGAGATCAAGACTATTTTTTGGCGCTAGATCAACCTCTTCAAGGGCCATCAAGACTGTTTTCTGGCGCCGTTGCCGGGGAATCATAGCTGAAAAGATTTATCCAAGGAAGCTCCTGCACTAGTCCTGTTTTCTAGCGCCGATTCATCACAACAAAGTCAACATCACCACAACTTGTGCTAACACCTAAGCTTGGGGAGGTTGCACCTACGTGAGCATCATCTTATCCATCTTTACCTTCAAAGCAAAATTATTTGTTTTGTGTCATTGTCTTGCATTTTAATTCGGTTTGCATTTGTGAGACACATTTTATTTTCAGTTTTGCATATAAAATTAAAAAATACAAAAAAACTTGCTAAAATGGGAGAAAGAACTAAATTGTGTGACTACACAAACACTCCTAATGATCAATTCATCTCTAAAGCTATTGCCACACCTGAGATTAAAGCTGATAGCTATGAAGTAAGTCCTAGTTTGTTGAACTTGATAACTAGGGAACAATTTGGTGGTAGTGCTATGGAGGATGCCTCTATGCATCTTCATGATTTTGTTGAAATATGTGACATGCAAAAGTTTAAGAATGTTGAAAGTGATATCCTAAAATTGAAGCTATTTCCTTTTTCACTTAGAGGGAAAGCTAAAGAATGGTTGCATTCATTGCCATCCGGTAGTATTAATTCATGGGATGATCTTAAAGAAGCTTTTATTAAGAAATACTATCCTCCTGTTAAAATTTTGCAAAATAGAAACAACATCCTTTCTTTTAGGCAAAATGAAAATGAACATGTTGCTATGGCTTGGGATAGGATTAAACTTATGCTTCGAACTTGTCCATCACATGGGGTTAATGAATGGACCATATTACACTCTTTCTACAATGGTTTAAACTACATGTCTAGAAACATACTTGATTCTGCTGCTGGAGGTGCTTTTATGAGTAAAACTATAGTTGAAGCTAAAAATATATTGGAAAGCATTTTGCAAAACTATAGTCAATGGCATACTGATAGGGCACCCAATCCTACTAAGAAAGTGAATTCTATTGAGGAAACTAATGATTTGTCATCTAAGATGGATACTATTCTTGCTTTGCTTAATAAACCTAGTGTTGAAAATGTTCCTTTGCAAGAACTAGTTGGTAATAATTCTGAAAATATTGATGTCAACTTCATTAGGAACTATGGTAACAATGGGTATGGGAACAACAATTATAACTCTTATAATAAACCCCCATATGTGCCAAATAAATATGCTACTAGTGGTAATGTTTCTAGTGATTTGGAAAACACCATTAGATCTTTTATATCTACTCAAAAGGAGCTTAATAAGGAATTTATCTCAAAGTTTGAAAAACAAGATGCTTTGTTTGAAAGGGTAGATCAGCTTGCTAAGGAAGTCTCATCATTAAAGAGTATCATTACAGCCCAAAAACATGAGGAAACAATTAAATTGCCAAGAAGTTATCAATAGTCTTGGGAACACATTCATGAGCAAGAAAGTTGCTAAAGAATCTATTGGGGTAATGAAAGAGAGAGAAGTTGAGGAAGTTAAAATGCTTAGTGAAGTCAAGGATCCTTTGCTTGACTTAGAAAATTGTAGCTTGCATGAACTAATCTCTATCTTACAAAAGTTTGCAAGTGATCCTTCCATCAACACTAATCAAGCTGGCTTTGGTTCCTATATTGCTAATCATGTCTTGAAAGAGAAAATTGCTAGGTACAACCAAGAGGCCATGATACCACCTAAGCTTGGGGATATGGATTCCCAAGGTACTAGTAACTATTGGAAAAGAGACACATCATGCCATACTTGATCTAGGATCTAGTGTCTCTCATGTCTAAAGAACTATATGAAGTACTTGAATTGAAAAATCTTGAAAAATGCTCTATTGAACTTGCACTTGCTGATGATTCCATTAAACATGCTTTAGGGAAAGTAAGTGATGTTATGGTAGAGTTACATATGACTTTTGTGCCTGTGGATTTTCTAATCATGGACATGGGGAATAAAACCTCTAGTCCTATTATTCTTGGAAGACCTTTTCTTCGTACTACAGGTGCTATCATTGATTCAAAGGAGGGAACGTGAAGTTTCAGTTCCACACAAGAAGTGCATGGAACACTTCCCAAGAAAGAGGGGAACATCAAAGTTCAAGCTCCCTCATGAGCTTCATCTTCAATAAACAACAAGTAAGAAGCCTAGCTATATGGCTATAAAGAAAGCGCTTTGCGGGAGGCAACCCGGTTATTTTTATGTGTGATTTTCTTTGTGTCCTCTTGCTGTATCAAGAGAGTTTGTTTTTAGTTTTTTCTGGAGTTTTTAATAAAGTGCCAAGTTTTACCCATTTTGGTCTTGAAAAGTTGCTTATAGCGTTCGGAGATTTTATTCCTGCACGAATCTGTGCACGGTATGATTTTTAATTCTTATTCTGTAACTCCGAATGAGCTCATATTTGAACTGTAGTTGCAACTTTTCATCCTCTGTATGCATGAATTTTGCAGAATTTTTCGGCAAAGTTTGGTAGGGTAGAAAAATACGTTTTGCTGCTGCTGTTTTTCTGGACAGATTCTGTCCCATTTTGTTTTATGCATGTTTTGAACTTTTATCTTGAATCTTTTTGATTCAAATGAGTTTATGAGTAGGCATACAACATTATATACTTTCTGGACATTCATATGATGTTTTGTTTAAGGATTATATGCAGCAAGAAACCTATTTGTTTATCACTACTAATGCACCCCACAGAAAAGAAAATGGGAGAAACGGTGTTTTGAAGTTTTTTCACAGGGATTGGAGGAGATGCACCAAGAGTTATCCAAGGATGGTGAAGACCATAAGCTTGGGGATGTGAAGACAACCCCACTGGACCTACACACTCTCGGTTTGCACACGTCTAACTTCTGTTTTTCGATCGAAACACTTTATCGCATAAACTTGGAGCGTCTTTTTGTTTTTTTTGGTTTGTTTGTTATTTTGTGAGACCACCACATTATCATTTATATGAGAAAGAGCTACTGGAAATATGGGTTGAAATATGTTGGATGCTTTTATCATATTGGGAAAAGGGATGTTTGAGTTGATTTTTAATGATACATATAGTTGCATGATTCATGAGCTTGTTTATGAGTAATAATTTGCAAATGCTTTATCAAGAGCTATCACTTATTCATGTTTTGATGCTGAAAGTTATTTTACTTTGTTTAACATGGATTAGTTAGTTCTATGGACACTCATGCATGCATCTAGATGGTCAACTTTCTCCCTCTTGCTAGCCCAAACATTCCAACAAGCAAAAACTTGTTTCCAACACCTTCAACCAAAGTTATTCCAGTGAGTCCACCATATCTACCTAATGCTTTATGCTATTCCGAGTATGTATATCATGATATTTGTGTTATCTATACCTCTGAATGAAAATGTTTATGTTATTGATTGTTATGGGAAAAGTTGGTTATATAGCTCTCACGAACTTGATGCACAACTTTATTTTTATTGCATAAATAAAACATGACCCATTGTGATTAATAATATGATGCTAGTGGCTTGATAAATGTCCGAGGTTGGGAGTTAGCCCATATGTGCTGTCACATGCAAAGCTTTCAACATGCTCCTTCATCTCATTTAGTTGATATCATGTACTTTTGTTTATGGATGCCTATCATGGTGAAATGAGGTGGAAATGAAGTAGTTTAAATGAGTTTGTATAAATGGTTAGAGAGACGCCTGGGCCGCTAATCTAAGCCATGCATCATTCATGGTGGAAATTTACTTACATGCTATGGTGAACCGTCTGATGCACCTTATAATAAAAAGCTATTCCAATGGTAAATAAAAAGGGTGTTGAGGTTGTTCATCTTGTTTGTTTGTCTTGTCATTTTGATATGGGCTTGTTCCATATCCTGGGACAAGAGGTACCCCAGTTGACGCTCTTGATGATACTATTATTACTTACAATGATAGAACTTGAACTTGCTTTGTTTCCTAAGTTGAGTAATCATGGTGTAGGTACTTGTATTCAAGGGGCATGAGACACCTAACCTTTACTTTATCAAGCACACTACTCATATTTGCTTTCACATTAAACTTTAATCATTCAAGATGCTATGATAGGGGTAATGAGAGCTTGACACCAAGAATTCCACATTGCAATCATTAACTTAAGTAGAAGAGTTTGGAAGTTAGATGAAACTTATGCATGCTTTACCTCTACTCACATATACATCTTTCCAAAGTGTCCACCTTTTATATTCAGATTTTCATCTACACTCTATGACCAATGTAGGATGTTCTTACTTATCATTATGCATACATGTGGTCCATATTACTATCTTCTATGTTACACTTTGTGAACTATCATTGAACATCCTTGCATTGAATACTTGATATCACTTCATAAACTATTTTGCATATTGCTACTCCTTTGAAGAATGAATCATTTGACTCTATGTAGCAGTAGCAATCATCTTTGATATCCATTGTTAGTGCTATATTGCAAAGCCCATGTTAGTTTTATCACCTTCATACTCGAGGACGAGTATTGGTTAAGCTTGGGGATGTTGATGCATGTAAAATGCATACATGAACTTTGCACTATATCACTCATATTCCAATCATATTTGCATCATATAAGGGTTATACCACTGTTATTTAATGATTTTAGGAAATAAAATAATTGTTTCCTATTTTTATGGAATTAACCCTGCAGGCAGAAAACCCTATTTTTTCCTTTTATGTTTCAGGGACCCAAACGACGTCAAAAAATCTGGAAAAATACAGGCGTCATTATTTTGGAAGGAGGAAGACGTAGGAGCGAAGGAATCAAGCAAACGGAGCCGAAGGCCAAAAGAGGGTGGCCCACGCGGCCACTGTACCTGGCCGCGTGGGGCCCACCAACTTGGCCTCGAGGCCGCAGCCGTCGATCTTTCTCCACCGCCTTCGTCTTGACCTAAAAACGCCTATAAAAGAAGTCCCACGGCGTTCTCGAAAACAAGCGCCGCCATATCACAGAAACACGAAAACGAAGATCTGGAGCTGCAGATTGGAGGGGGAAAACTCCGGCGGGCGCTGCCGGCGTGGTCTCCATCTTCTCCATCGACATCTCCACCATCTCCATGATGAAGAGGGAGTAGTCCACCTCTGGACTATGGGTTTGTGGAAGTAACTTATGTATCTCTCCTCTCTTTGAGCTTCACTAATTAGTACCGTATGAGCTGCTGAACATGATTACGGTCATATATGTAATTCCTATGTGGTGGATCTTTTGTGAGTTAATATAGTTGAGATTGCAATGTTTGTTTCAGTTATGAATATAGATGCATATTATGTACCCCGTTCTTATCTACTTGTTATGATCAAGCATGTTTATGAGGCGTGTGTGGGGTGATGTGTGCATTAGTTGGAGTAACGGGGGGTGGTGAGTGCGGTAAGTTGACAACTGAAATATCGCGATCCACTTGGGTGTTTACCTTACTTTGTTGCCTCACTAGGGATAAACAAAAATACCATGCTACAAGGGTTGAGGGTGACCAAACTTCTTCCTGTGACTAGATCTAGCATGTTCTTATTTTCACTTCATGTCATGATACTTAAATATACTCTGATTTATCTTAATTATTAAGTGTTATGATTTAGTTCGCATCTTGGTGGAGTATAAGTGATATTAATAACCAAAAGATCTCTATGTTAGGACGTGATGCCCATATAATTAATAACTTGATATCAAACTTTGTGTTGCAATCTCATATGTCAACTCTATGTGTCCATTGTCTGCCACACCATTAAAAGAGAGAGTGCATTTGTGAAACCATGAACCCCGGTCCATTTTTAATCATAAGAAACACCTTTCCAACCACTTTTACACTTTTCCATTTTCTGCATTATTAAATCCGAAAATACAAAAACACTTTTCCATCTTGCATTCATCATAAAAAAACCAAAAATATCATTTATCATTGTTATCATCATCCTTGCACATTCATTCACCACCATTGCATATTTATTTCTTGTTTGCATTGCATAATTATCTTGATATCATTCATACACCTGTGCTTGACAACCACAGGTGAGGTTGAGGACCAAAACAATTAACCTTTTTTGTAGGTGACCAAAAGAAGGATAGGGTAAAAATCTTCACTACTGATTCCCCGAGAGTTCGATATTAAACCCGAGTCACCCTCGTGGGAAAACACGTCTTCCACTTACTACACACTCTGCACTTGGAGTCTCAACCTAACCCATTTATTTTTCACAGCGGGTAACTACGCACCGGAGATCAAGACTGTTTTCTGGCGCCGTAGATCAACCTCTTCAAGGGCCATCAATGGGGTATGACAAACTCTTCTCAGGAGAAAGTATATTGGCTCAAGTGTTCCATCACATGTTTACTGGATACCAGGTGATTCCCATTTTTTTGTTGGCTTAATGGCGATGAAGAAATTCTTCTTCACATATGGTTCTTAATTTCTCCATTAAGAATGGTTCAGAGATAAGGTTATGTGAGGATGGGTGGCTAGGCACTAATTAACTCACTCTGAGGACAATATCCATCTTTATACAATATTGTCCTTTGACATCATAAAAGCGATGCGCTCGCTCAAATGTTGGAGGATACTCCTCCAAATGTGACGTTCAGAAGAGATCTTGTTGGTTCCAGACTAGTAGCTTGGCATGAGTTGCTACAACATTTTGATTCCGTAAATCTGACGCAAGGGACCGACGAATTTCATAGTAATTTACACAAGATTGTAATTTTCGGTGGACTCTACGTAAAAAGTTTATCCATACAGATGTGAGTAGATAATAATAAGAAAATATGGAATATGGAGATTCCACTAAAAAACAAGGTCTTTACGCACTATCTTCATCGAGCAGTCATTCCTTACAAAAGATAACCTTGTTAGGCGCAATTGACACGTAAGGAAACAACGTATCTTCCGTCATAAGGACGTGACAATCAAACACTTATTATTCGAGCGTAAATTAGCTAGTTCTATATCGTCAATTATCCAGATAAGTTCTATCTTATACCCACTAAGAAGTATTGCTAACATTTTTGGCAATTTACTGCATGGTGTGGATCATAGTTTAAAGAATTTATTAGGGTGGCAGCGCTTGCCGTTATATGGTCGTGTTGACTGTTTAGAAATGATAAGGTCTTCAATGATAACAATTGTTCTCTCATGCAGGTTGACACTAGTAAGAAAGACTTTCTGTGGATCACTTTTTGTGGCGCACGAAATAGGTGTGCGTCACAGAAATTATTTCTGTGGCGCATTGTTTTGCATGCGCCACAGAAATTTAGAATTATGTGGCGCACAAAACCCAATGCGCCACAGAAATATGGCTTTCTGTGGCGCATGCTGTAGATGCGCCACAGAAATCCACATTATGTGGCGCACCCAGTCCCGTGCGCCACGAAATGCTGCTTTCTGTGGCGTACCCAAACCCGTGTGCCACAGAAAGCAGGATTTATGTGGCGCACCCAGTTCCGGGCGCCACAGATAAAACTAAAAAAAAGTCTTATTCCCAGATTCAGATCTACTTTCTCTCTCCTCTCACTTTCAAACTCACGCCACACACGCACGCACGCACCGAGCGGCTCCCTCTCCCTTATCCCTTTCTCCACGCACACATCGCACCCTCTCCCCTCTCCTGCGTTGACGAGAGCCGCCGCCGGCTCCCGATCGCCCCAATTCCTCGAGCTTCTACCCGCGGGCCGCCCGAGCTCGCGCCTCCCCTAAACCCCTATGCGACGACTCGCCTCCGCCCTCTCGCGCCGACCTCCTCCACGAATCGAGCGGCGCCACCTTACCCCCTGACCTCTGGCGCCACCAGCCGTCGGCCCACCTCCAGCACGCCGCTCCCGCCTCGTCCCTAACGCGCTGCCCCTTCTCCATCCTGCCGCGCCGCCTCACCTCCAGCCAGCGCCCACCATCCACGCATGCGCCGGCCGGGATATGGCGTGCCTCCTGCTTCCCCACCTCCTCATGCTCGCATCCATCCTCGCTTGCGCCGCGTCGGCGGTCACGTCCCGGGCCCGCGGTTCGCGCACCTCGACCGCGTCTGCGAGCTCCAGTAGAGGGTGTCGCTCGCACGCCGAGCAGGTGGATCGTGTTCGGGCTACTTATGCGCCTCCTCCCCTCCCTCTCCGCCAGCTTCGAGTTCGACGCCTCCTCTGCTTCGTTCCAGCATAATTCTAGGTGGAGCGCGCCGAACGACGACTGCACGACGAAGATCGAGCTCGCCCTCACCCGCGACGGAGCAGGAGGGGCTCGGCCTCACGGCGGTGGCGCGTGGCGGCGACGCGCACGACGGCGCACTGCGGCGCGCACTGCGGCGGCGCGTTGGCGCTCGCAACCCCCTTTTTTTAACCTAAAAGAGCCTTTTTGTGGCGCATGGTCGGGTTGCGCCACAAAAAAGTGGTCGTTCTATGGCGCACATGTACATGCGCCACAAAATTATATTTTTGCGGCGACGATTCTGTGGGCACGGTGGGTGCGCCACTAAATAGGTTTTTCCTACTGTGTGAGTACAGCTACACTCTGTTTGTGGTTTGTGTTGCAATGTGTGGGGTATCAAGATCTATATACAGAGGTGTGTATAATACTAGATACAGCAAACTATCCCAACATGGATGAGAGCAGAATTTGCAGATCTCGGTCGCTTCACCACCATCACCTTAGGCAATTTCACTGTTTTTCATCATGATGTAATTCGCCATTTTTTACGTTTCGTACTACTCGTCGGCTATGTGCATGCTAGTTGTGCTGCTTATGCAGAGGCTGCCTATAATTCTTAAATCTATTTAAGTAATAAAGTTTCCTTTATAAAAAAGGAAATATGGTGATCATTCCAAGTTATTATAGTTTATCGTGCCCATAAACGACCTGCATTTTGTTGCAGTGTAGAAACGATGATGCCCAAGGACCTATGGCAACCTGAGGCATGGGTCGATGGCCTACCAGAACTGTATGTCATAGTTGCACTTGCACACATACCAAAACATACCATACCATATCTTATCTTTGTTGATAAAGTCCTAGCAGCACATTGAATATGACAGTGGTAGTTTATTTGTATAATGGTGGCCGAATGCAACAAACATGATGAAGGAGTGAAGGACTGCTATTCGGCCGGACCCCATCCCTAGGAGAATGTTTTCGTGGGTTCCAAATAATGGGATTGTGTCTTTCTTTATGACAGTGGTTAAGGATCGATCGAGCTCATTTTTTGAACACTCGACATGAGAGGTCAGGTACTCTACGGCAAATGCAAAGGCCGTGAAATATGGTGTGAGGATGGCTCAGTGTACCTACTGGTTTAGAAAATTGTCATGGTTCGTACAAATGAGCACGATAGCCATATGATAATAGTTCATGTGTGTGAGAGAGAGGGGAGAGAGAGGGTCTTTGTCATACATACATATTTGTTTTGGAGCAACTCATACATACTATTCCTGCCTTTTTCCGCTCCTTTTCTCCTCCCCACTAGTGCTTTTCATGGCTGGAAGTTTCTTGGTTTCAGGATGATGGCGAGATACGACATCTGAGATAGTGCTTGCCTGTTACAAGAAAAGAGCACACAGAAAAGAACATCTATACCCTTAAGTAATGTTTAAAATTCTTAAGTAATAAAATCCTTTTATCGAAAAAGAAAAGGACATCTATACCTAATAATAAAGGCACTAACGCTTCTCTCTTCGTCCGTCGCTATACGCTTTCGTACGTCGCCTGGCGCCTTCGTACGTCGCTTGGCCGTGTTTAGTTTCGTTCGATTCCTTCTATTTCTTTCGCCTCCCACATCTCCATATTTAATCAAGGTGGTACTAAATTTGTCCAACTCTGTGTCCGCTGCGTCTAGGCTATTTTTTCCATGGCCGCTGGAAACACTTTTGGGCCTTCATTATTTAATCGAGTTTGTATAGGGAACTGCTGGTATAAACGTTGTCAAGCTCTAAACTGCTGGTACGTACCGTCACCGATCATGCGAGATGGAAATCGCATCGGAAAGGTGAGGAAACGTACTATGTACATACTCTTGTTCATGTTTCCAGATATTCCCCAAATAATACGTCTGTTTTTGCAGATATTCCCCAAATAATACGTCTGTTTTAATAACGGACGAACTGAAGCCTCGATCGATCCATCTCAAGCACTCGGCGTACACTGGCTCACGCGCGCCAGAAAGTGGAGGCCACGAGTAACTACTGTCGGCACGTCCGCCGTCCCCGGAAAGTGGAGGCCGCTTCCATTTTCCAATTCTCTGGGTTTCGAGCGTGGCAAACGCGACGAAACTTTGTGCGAGCTGTCATCAACATCTACAACTGCGGCCATCTATACACTACTATCGTACCCTCGGCTGTACGATTACAAGGTATACGCTATCTTCTTTAATCAGATCCATGATGTACAGGCTCGCTGAACTGATTGGTTGCCCTGCCCAGCCAGTCTACCATGGAACAACTATCATGGTAAGATTCATTGCATACGTACGTAAATCCAGCCACCTATATATTTGACATTGCTCACGTTTGGTTTTATCTCATCACATTGAGATATATGTTATGCCAAGCCTAAAAATTAATTCTCTATTTAGACTTAATAGGTCGCGCCCGCCCGCCCGACCGTTCCCTCTCTGAAAATCATAACCAGTTCAGCAGTTTCATTTATATTATGCAATATGTCATGCAGGCAAGCGTTTTGTGTCGCAATCTCAAGTCATGAATATCAGGGAACAAAGAAGGAAAAGAGATAGAGATCGGTATGCACAGATGACCGACGAAGAAAAGAAGGAAAAATTAAAAAAAACGTCGTGAAGCTTATAAGCAAAACAAAGGAATTAGAAAAACGAAGAAGTATGCTGATTTAGAGCCGGAGCAAAGGGCACGACAGTGCGCACAAAAAAAGAAGAAATATGCAAATAAAGTCAGAACAAAAGAAAGCTAGATTACAACAAATTCTAGCTAACCGTGAGTATAGGCGCAATACACCATGCAAAGAGTCAATTGTGATGGTGAACCCTGCATATATCGAACCACAAGAAGAAGTTGGTATATCTACGTTCAGTGCGTCCCAAGAAGTAAAAGGATGTTAATTTATATACCAGTTATTACAAAGATAGATTGTACAACACATATTTTTACCCTTCGACCTATTTTATGCTAGAAAATAAATTTGTTCCACGCGGGTTGGTTAACTTTGCTACAAATTTGGGTTGTTTCGGTATTTCTACAAACTACTTATGTTTTTACCCCCGTTGCAACGCACGGGCACTTTTGCTAGTCTATACCTAATAATAAAGGCACTAACGCTTCTCTCTTCGTCCGTCGCTATACGCTTTCGTACGTCGCCTGGGCGCCTTCGTACGTCGCTTGGCCGTGTTTAGTTTCGTTCGATTCCTTTATCTATTTCTTTCGCGCTCCCACATCTCCATATTTAATCAAGGTGGTACTAAATTTGTCCAACTCTGTGTCCGCTGCGTCTAGGCTATTTTTTCCATGGGCCGCTGGAAACACTTTTGGGCCTTCATTATTTAATCGAGTTTGTATAGGGAACTGCTGGTATAAACGTTGTCAAGCTCTAACTGCTGGTACGTACCGTCACCGATCATGCGAGATGGAAATCGCATCGGAAAGGTGAGGAAACGTACTATGTACATACTCTTGTTCATATGTTTCCAGATATTCCCCAAATAATACGTCTGTTTTTGCAGATATTCCCCAAATAATACGTCTGTTTTAATAACGACGAACTGAAGCCTCGATCGATCCATCTCAAGCACTCGGCGTACACTGGCTCACGCGGTCGCCAGAAAGTGGAGGCCACGAGTAACTACTGTCGGCACGTCCGCCGTCCCCGGAAAGTGGAGGCCGCTTCCATTTTCCAATTCTCTGGGTTTCGAGCGTGGCAAACGCGACGAAACTTTGTGCGAGCTGTCATCAACATCTACAACTGCGGCCATCTATACACTACTATCGTACCCTCGGCTGTACGATTACAAGGTATACGCTATCTTCTTTAATCAGATCCATGATGTACAGGCTCGCTGAACTGATTGGTTGCCCTGCCCAGCCAGTCTACCATGGAACAACTATCATGGTAAGATTCATTGCATACGTACGTAAATCCAGCCACCTATATATTTGACATTGCTCACGTTTGGTTTTATCTCATCACATTGAGATATATGTTATGCCAAGCCTAAAAATTAATTCTCTATTTAGACTTAATAGGTCGCGCCCGCCCCCCGACCGTTCCCTCTCTGAAAATCATAACCAGTTCAGCAGTTTCATTTATATTATGCAATATGTCATGCAGGCAAGCATTTTGTGTCGCAATCAAGTCATGAATATCAGGAACAAAGAAGGAAAAGAGATAGAGATCGGTATGCACAGATGACCGACGAAGAAAAGAAGGAAAAATTAAAAAAACGTCGTGAAGCTTATAAGCAAAACAAAGGAATTAGAAAAACGAAGAAGTATGCTGATTTAGAGCCGGAGCAAAGGGCACGACAGTGCGCACAAAAAAAGAAGAAATATGCAAATATGAAGTCAGAACAAAAGAAAGCTAGATTACAACAAATTCTAGCTAACCGTGAGTATAGGCGCAATACACCATGCAAAGAGTCAATTGTGATGGTGAACCCTGCATATATCGAACCACAAGAAGAAGTTGGTATATCTACGTTCAGTGCGTCCCAAGAAGTAAAAGGATGTTAATTTATATACCAGTTATTACAAAGATAGATTGTACAACACATATTTTTACCCTTCGACCTATTTTATGCTAGAAAATAAATTTGTTCCACGCGGGTTGGTTAACTTTGCTACAAATTTGGGTTGTTTCGGTATTTCTACAAACTACTTATGTTTTTACCCCCGTTGCAACGCACGGGCACTTTTGCTAGTCTATACCTAATAATAAAGGCACTAACGCTTCTCTCTTCGTCCGTCGCTATACGCTTTCGTACGTCGCCTGGGCGCCTTCGTACGTCGCTTGGCCGTGTTTAGTTTCGTTCGATTCCTTTATCTATTTCTTTCGCGCTCCCACATCTCCATATTTAATCAAGGTGGTACTAAATTTGTCCAACTCTGTGTCCGCTGCGTCTAGGCTATTTTTTCCATGGGCCGCTGGAAACACTTTTGGGCCTTCATTATTTAATCGAGTTTGTATAGGGAACTGCTGGTATAAACGTTGTCAAGCTCTAACTGCTGGTACGTACCGTCACCGATCATGCGAGATGGAAATCGCATCGGAAAGGTGAGGAAACGTACTATGTACATACTCTTGTTCATATGTTTCCAGATATTCCCCAAATAATACGTCTGTTTTTGCAGATATTCCCCAAATAATACGTCTGTTTTAATAACGGACGAACTGAAGCCTCGATCGATCCATCTCAAGCACTCGCGTACACTGGCTCGCGGTCGCCAGAAAGTGGAGGCCACGAGTAACTACTGTCGGCACGTCCGCCGTCCCCGGAAAGTGGAGGCCGCTTCCATTTTCCAATTCTCTGGGTTTCGAGCGTGGCAAACGCGACGAAACTTTGTGCGAGCTGTCATCAACATCTACAACTGCGGCCATCTATACACTACTATCGTACCCTCGGCTGTACGATTACAAGGTATACGCTATCTTCTTTAATCAGATCCATGATGTACAGGCTCGCTGAACTGATTGGTTGCCCTGCCCAGCCAGTCTACCATGGAACAACTATCATGGTAAGATTCATTGCATACGTACGTAAATCCAGCCACCTATATATTTGACATTGCTCACGTTTGGTTTTATCTCATCACATTGAGATATATGTTATGCCAAGCCTAAAAATTAATTCTCTATTTAGACTTAATAGGTCGCGCCCGCCGCCCGACCGTTCCCTCTCTGAAAATCATAACCAGTTCAGCAGTTTCATTTATATTATGCAATATGTCATGCAGGCAAGCGTTTTGTGTCGCAATCTCAAGTCATGAATATCAGGGAACAAAGAAGGAAAAGAGATAGAGATCGGTATGCACAGATGACCGACGAAGAAAAGAAGGAAAAATTAAAAAAACGTCGTGAAGCTTATAAGCAAAACAAAGGAATTAGAAAAACGAAGAAGTATGCTGATTTAGAGCCGGAGCAAAGGGCACGACAGTGCGCACAAAAAAAGAAGAAATATGCAAATATGAAGTCAGAACAAAAGAAAGCTAGATTACAACAAATTCTAGCTAACCGTGAGTATAGGCGCAATACACCATGCAAAGAGTCAATTGTGATGGTGAACCCTGCATATATCGAACCACAAGAAGAAGTTGGTATATCTACGTTCAGTGCGTCCCAAGAAGTAAAAGGATGTTAATTTATATACCAGTTATTACAAAGATAGATTGTACAACACATATTTTTACCCTTCGACCTATTTATGCTAGAAAATAAATTTGTTCCACGCGGGTTGGTTAACTTTGCTACAAATTTGGGTTGTTTCGGTATTTCTACAAACTACTTATGTTTTTACCCCCGTTGCAACGCACGGGCACTTTTGCTAGTCTATACCTAATAATAAAGGCACTAACGCTTCTCTTCTCCGTCCGCTATACGCTTTCGTACGTCGCCTGGGCGCCTTCGTACGTCGCTTGGCCGTGTTTAGTTTCGTTCGATTCCTTTATCTATTTCTTTCGCGCTCCCACATCTCCATATTTAATCAAGGTGGTACTAAATTTGTCCAACTCTGTGTCCGCTGCGTCTAGGCTATTTTTTCCATGGGCCGCTGGAAACACTTTTGGGCCTTCATTATTTAATCGAGTTTGTATAGGGAACTGCTGGTATAAACGTTGTCAAGCTCTAACTGCTGGTACGTACCGTCACCGATCATGCGAGATGGAAATCGCATCGGAAAGGTGAGGAAACGTACTATGTACATACTCTTGTTCATATGTTTCCAGATATTCCCCAAATAATACGTCTGTTTTTGCAGATATTCCCCAAATAATACGTCTGTTTTAATAACGGACGAACTGAAGCCTCGATCGATCCATCTCAAGCACTCGGCGTACACTGGCTCACGCGGTCGCCAGAAAGTGGAGGCCACGAGTAACTACTGTCGGCACGTCCGCCGTCCCCGGAAAGTGGAGGCCGCTTCCATTTTCCAATTCTCTGGGTTTCGAGCGTGGCAAACGCGACGAAACTTTGTGCGAGCTGTCATCAACATCTACAACTGCGGCCATCTATACACTACTATCGTACCCTCGGCTGTACGATTACAAGGTATACGCTATCTTCTTTAATCAGATCCATGATGTACAGGCTCGCTGAACTGATTGGTTGCCCTGCCCAGCCAGTCTACCATGGAACAACTATCATGGTAAGATTCATTGCATACGTACGTAAATCCAGCCACCTATATATTTGACATTGCTCACGTTTGGTTTTATCTCATCACATTGAGATATATGTTATGCCAAGCCTAAAAATTAATTCTCTATTTAGACTTAATAGGTCGCGCCCGCCCGCCCGACCGTTCCCTCTCTGAAAATCATAACCAGTTCAGCAGTTTCATTTATATTATGCAATATGTCATGCAGGCAAGCGTTTTGTGTCGCAATCTCAAGTCATGAATATCAGGGAACAAAGAAGGAAAAGAGATAGAGATCGGTATGCACAGATGACCGACGAAGAAAAGAAGGAAAAATTAAAAAAACGTCGTGAAGCTTATAAGCAAAACAAAGGAATTAGAAAAACGAAGAAGTATGCTGATTTAGAGCCGGAGCAAAGGGCACGACAGTGCGCACAAAAAAAGAAGAAATATGCAAATATGAAGTCAGAACAAAAGAAAGCTAGATTACAACAAATTCTAGCTAACCGTGAGTATAGGCGCAATACACCATGCAAAGAGTCAATTGTGATGGTGAACCCTGCATATATCGAACCACAAGAAGAAGTTGGTATATCTACGTTCAGTGCGTCCCAAGAAGTAAAAGGATGTTAATTTATATACCAGTTATTACAAAGATAGATTGTACAACACATATTTTTACCCTTCGACCTATTTTATGCTAGAAAATAAATTTGTTCCACGCGGGTTGGTTAACTTTGCTACAAATTTGGGTTGTTTCGGTATTTCTACAAACTACTTATGTTTTTACCCCCGTTGCAACGCACGGGCACTTTTGCTAGTCTATACCTAATAATAAAGGCACTAACGCTTCTCTCTTCGTCCGTCGCTATACGCTTTCGTACGTCGCCTGGGCGCCTTCGTACGTCGCTTGGCCGTGTTTAGTTTCGTTCGATTCCTTTATCTATTTCTTTCGCGCTCCCACATCTCCATATTTAATCAAGGTGGTACTAAATTTGTCCAACTCTGTGTCCGCTGCGTCTAGGCTATTTTTTCCATGGGCCGCTGGAAACACTTTTGGGCCTTCATTATTTAATCGAGTTTGTATAGGGAACTGCTGGTATAAACGTTATCAAGCTCTAACTGCTGGTACGTACCGTCACCGATCATGCGAGATGGAAATCGCATCGGAAAGGTGAGGAAACGTACTATGTACATACTCTTGTTCATATGTTTCCAGATATTCCCCAAATAATACGTCTGTTTTTGCAGATATTCCCCAAATAATACGTCTGTTTTAATAACGGACGAACTGAAGCCTCGATCGATCCATCTCAAGCACTCGGCGTACACTGGCTCACGCGGTCGCCAGAAAGTGGAGGCCACGAGTAACTACTGTCGGCACGTCCGCCGTCCCCGGAAAGTGGAGGCCGCTTCCATTTTCCAATTCTCTGGGTTTCGAGCGTGGCAAACGCGACGAAACTTTGTGCGAGCTGTCATCAACATCTACAACTGCGGCCATCTATACACTACTATCGTACCCTCGGCTGTACGATTACAAGGTATACGCTATCTTCTTTAATCAGATCCATGATGTACAGGCTCGCTGAACTGATTGGTTGCCCTGCCCAGCCAGTCTACCATGGAACAACTATCATGGTAAGATTCATTGCATACGTACGTAAATCCAGCCACCTATATATTTGACATTGCTCACGTTTGGTTTTATCTCATCACATTGAGATATATGTTATGCCAAGCCTAAAAATTAATTCTCTATTTAGACTTAATAGGTCGCGCCCGCCCGCCCGACCGTTCCCTCTCTGAAAATCATAACCAGTTCAGCAGTTTCATTTATATTATGCAATATGTCATGCAGGCAAGCGTTTTGTGTCGCAATCTCAAGTCATGAATATCAGGGAACAAAGAAGGAAAAGAGATAGAGATCGGTATGCACAGATGACCGACGAAGAAAAGAAGGAAAAATTAAAAAAACGTCGTGAAGCTTATAAGCAAAACAAAGGAATTAGAAAAACGAAGAAGTATGCTGATTTAGAGCCGGAGCAAAGGGCACGACAGTGCGCACAAAAAAAGAAGAAATATGCAAATATGAAGTCAGAACAAAAGAAAGCTAGATTACAACAAATTCTAGCTAACCGTGAGTATAGGCGCAATACACCATGCAAAGAGTCAATTGTGATGGTGAACCCTGCATATATCGAACCACAAGAAGAAGTTGGTATATCTACGTTCAGTGCGTCCCAAGAAGTAAAAGGATGTTAATTTATATACCAGTTATTACAAAGATAGATTGTACAACACATATTTTTACCCTTCGACCTATTTTATGCTAGAAAATAAATTTGTTCCACGCGGGTTGGTTAACTTTGCTACAAATTTGGGTTGTTTCGGTATTTCTACAAACTACTTATGTTTTTACCCCCGTTGCAACGCACGGGCACTTTTGCTAGTAATAATAAAAGTATTAAACTTTCTTGTGGTACGTCATTTTTCTTTCTGGTTTTATCCTCCCACCAAATCATATAATACGCACCGATGCCACCGTACCCCTTCGTTAAATACCCCTAAAGTTGGAAAATTATAAGTGGAAAAAACGATTCGAATTTTCTCCCAACGCTGACTATCGTTCTCCTCGCGTCTGCTCGTCCCTGACGCAGGAAGTCTACTAACGCTGACGCGGGCCGATCCTACACGGAAAGCCCAACGAGCCATATATCGCCGGCTTCATACAATGCTGGGAAGACGTCCCTGTCGCGCAAGAAGTCTACTAAAGCTGACGCGGGCCGATCCAGAAAATCTGTTCACGATCGACCGCCTCCGAGCAAGGATTGCCCCGCCACGCCGTCCGTACGTGGACCTTCGCGCTGACACGCCGCCTCCCTCCGGTCCAGCGAGGCCTACCACCAGGACGACGTCCTCCTCTCCTTCCACAGCCCAGGTCCCATCTGCGGCAGTGAGCTTCCAGCGACATCAGTCCCTGATCTGCGGTCGAGATGCCTTCGTCGGCCCAGAGAGCAGCTGCATGGTGCTGGCTTTAGCAACGGTGTGTCGGTGTTGACTACTGAGCCAAGGCTCGTGACATGGCTAGAGAGAAGGGCAGCTGTGTTCAAAACCTGATTGGTTTTTTCGGCAAAGCTAGCTCTTCGTAACTCACGTACAATGGGTACATGTGTATCGCAGCGTGTTGAGGCTGGGTGTGAGCCAGCTCGTGTAATGTTTATAGTTCTGTTGTTCTCTCTTCCTTCGGCTATGTTTTTCACCGGTGCAATATTTGGCTATGAAGCAATTCAAGAATTACTGAAACAGTTTACAAATTTTGTTCTTTCATTGTGTCTGATTTTGATGTCATTTCTTGGTGAATTTGTATTTCTTATGTATTGCCATGGTGCTCTACAAATATATGTCAGCAAAGATTTGAGAGAATTTGTTGTGTATAGCCGCAAAGGTTTTTTTACAAAATAAAAATATTTTGCAACATAGTGGTCTCTTTACATGAGACCACCGATGGCAAAAACATTATATTATGTTGTCCAAATGACTAGCTGGCCTTATAGAGGCCTATGTAGGCGCAAGTAGTTGCAAGTCATTAGTCATGTCTAAAATATGTTTATGCATGTTTCTTTTGCAAAATACTTCACTGTGTGCCTTGCACAAAAAAGGACAATTTGTTTACCTAGAAGCAATAAAGCTCATGATTGTATTATTTGGATAGTGTGATGTCCTATCAGGTTCAAGTCACTTTGTGTGTCTCTGCGTTGTAAATAACCTTTCTCCGGTTGCAACGCACGGGCACTTTTCCTAGTAGATGTATATGACAGGTGCGCAGGAAAAAAATCAATGTCAATATATGAATGTTGAGTTCATAACTGGACACATAATGAAAAATAAAACTTGATTTTTGGCCTCAAACCATGCAGGAAAAAAAACATGAGTGCAGATTCTACATGAATTCATAACTGGACACATAATGAACAAGTCATTGTTACAATAATCAGATAAAAATTCGATTGCTGAAGACAAATAGAAGCTATATATCACTTGTTCACCGCTCCTTACTTAATCTGTGTACTTAGCTGTGTTAGCGTCCCAAGTCGACCACCACACACATGAACAAACAAGAAGAAATTAAGAACACAGAGAACAGTAGAAGAAAGAAACCAAATCGAAACCGAAGAGAAATCAAACGCCATATGTAACACTAATCACCAGATTCACCACACCACCGCTTATTAACTCCTTGTCTCTATCTCTATCATCTCCGCATGCTGACAACCGCGCGTGCATGAGCCATGCATGCATGTACGGCGGCGCCACGGGCGCGTCTATGCAAGCTGGCGCCAACCTACCAAGAACCACCGCCACCGCCGCCGTCGTCATTGCTGCTGCCATTCCCGATCATGCTATTATTCCAGAATCCCAGGGTCTCATGGCCACCGCTGCCGCCGCCACCGCCTTGGTCCTTGCTGTGCTGCTCAAACTGATCGCCGCCACCGCCATTTGCATCTCCTCCAGCACCGCCCACACCCGGCTTTAAGTCTTCGAAGGGGAACAGCAACCTGCCTGTTGCGCTCTCCTGCGCCCCCTGCAACGCAGTGCCATAGCCCCCGGCACCACCGCCACCCCCTCCGGTGTCGAGAGAGAACCCGAGCATGTTCTGAACCTGCTGCTGCTGTTGGTGGTGTTGCTGCTGCTGCTGCTGTTGGTGATGTTGCGGTGGCATGCGAAACTCAGCAAGCGCGAACCCCGCGGTAGCGTACTCAGGAGGCATTCCTAGCTGCACCTGCGGCATCGGAACGTAGCAGCCAGAGCTCCTCAGTAGCTCCATCGCCGAAAACGCACCCATCACCCTGCCACCCGTACCGTTCGCCGCCATGGCACCCCCTGGGTTGCAGACGTTGCTGCTCTCCAGGCTAGGGAACGCGGCGAAGTCCGACGGGTGCAGGACGCGTCCTTGGTGGTGCGGGAACGCGAGGTTGAGATCGTGCGCGCCCTCGTGCATCAGCTTCGGGTTCTTGGCCGCCAGCCCGACGGGGACCGTCCCGGACGCCGCCGCAGAGGTAGAGGCGGCAGCAGCCGCTGCGGCTGACACGATCCCGGAGGACGACCGCTTGTTCTTCCGTGAGCCGCCGCCAACCGGGACGTTCCGGAGCGAGCCGCCCTCGGTCCAGTAGCGGCGGCACGTCTTGCAGAAGTAGCGCGGCTGCTGGAGGCTGTAGTTGTTGTAGTAGCAGAACTTGGTGTTGGTGGAGTTGCACCTCGGGCAGTTGATTGCCTTTTCCTTCTGTGGCCTCGCCTTCCGCTCCGTGGATCCCGCCCCGGCAGCCGCGCCCGCTGCCGCCGCCGCTGGTTGATTACCAGGAGTTCTCTGGGCTTCGGCACCAGATGGCGCAGGCGGCGGTGGAGTCTGATTTGCATTAGGATTTGGGTTCCCAGCCATGATCATCTCCTCCATGGGCTTCACGAGCCCTAGACCCTGGTGATGGACACATATTGCACTTCATTAGATTGTCACAAAGCCAAAATCAATGAATGTTAAGGTACTATATGTACAAAGAACTGAGAAACCAAGCATATGGTGTATGGGTGGGGAGAAGTGTGAGAGCCACAGCTGTGAGGATTCTTATGGTGCAACAAAGAACCAAGCAAATGAATACAAAGCGAGATTAAAAGCGAGGGGAAAAGGAGAAATGGAAAAAGGTGAAAAAAAAGGCAAGGAAAAGATGAGAGAAAAACATACCACCACACAAAAACACAACTTTGTTTGTAGGGTTGTGCTTGTGGCTTGGCATTGGCAGTACTGGTACTACATCATCCAAGACATGGCTACTCTTTTGATGCAAGGTGCTGGGGAAGAGAGAGGGGGGAAGCTAAGAGAAAAGAGAGATGAAAAGGATGAGAGGAAAGGATAAGAAAGAAAGTAGAAAAGAAAAGCGGGTCCGTGCGCGTTTGTGCTCCTTTCGAGGATTAAAAGCAGATACAGGGGAGAATTAAAGGCCGCCAAGACCCTGAGCTCGAAGCCAACGGAGAAGACAACACAGAGACCGAAAGAAAGGGAGATGGCCCTATATACATGCATAGATCTACACCAGGAGCAAAAGGGTGGCCATGGAGGTTTTCCAAGATCGTCTTATCCCATCAAGCAAAGTGAGTTCTAAGATCAAGGCCACGCTAAAGAGAAAGAATTGAGAAAGAACCCAGCAACAAAGATCTGCAAGAACAGAAGCCCACCGGCCAGCCCCCGGCGAAAGATCTTGCATGCCTACATGGCCCTAATCAAGATGCACGTCGATGTTCCGATGGGAGAGTCATGGGTATGAAGATCAGCTTAATTACCTGGTGCCACTGGGCTGCATCCATGCAAGGATCGATCCCAATTGCCGTTCGCCGATGAAAATTCTCGCTTGCCGAGCTATGAACAAGATGAGGAGGGACCAGGAGGAGTCGCCAGATGTCTCGAGCACACCCACGGAAGAGAGAGGAAGGAATGTCTTGTGGATGACCGTAGTGGAATTGCTCACCCTTGTCTCTCTCCTCCATATGTCATGAGATAGTGGGATTCTTTTCTTCAGTATTTTTTATGCCTCTAGAGAGAGCTGCAGGGAGGAGGAAGAGGCTGCGAAATTGCTGCGGTAGCTCGGTATCCCTAGCATGTTTTTGGCCTTCCGGCGGGTGAGTGCCGCTGCTTGTAGTCGCCAAGATTTGTCCAACTTCCAAGTGTGTTTTGTGTTGTTGCTAGTTTTGGGTCATTCGCAGAGGACTCTGGACAGAAACGAGTCGGCGTAGCAGGTCAACCGGAGGGCAGCTCTGATCAGAGGGATGGTCCGTCCATGGGGCGCACGTGCGCAGGACCGTGCGAGCAACCAACCAGGGTGTTTCTAGCGTTTAGCAGTGGGCATGAGCAGCGTAGATACTGATGAGCAGACAGATCAGCTTGGGAAGCCACCAGCAACTCTGAATCGGAACTGGTTCGAGTGTTGAATACGACCAAATTGTCATTACTTTTTACTGGCGATCTAATCACGAGGTGAAGCCGTGAAGTTCTTATTACCGAACTACTGCACCTTTACTAGCCATTTTTAGATTTTTCTGTGCAAGTAATTTATCATTTTAATTAGTCCGTATGTAGTCCACATCAAAATATCTAAAATATAAGTATATAATTTAGAACGGAGTGAGTAAATCTTAATGTGCTCTACTGAAATCTTGATACCCTATACTCTCTCTGTGTCTTTACTTACCTTGCTTTTAGGGTTTAGCAAAAACTCAATCTTCATATAATTTTATATTAGGGTGTGTTTGGTTCAGGGGGTATGATTTGGGGGATAGGGGTACCCCCAACCAGCTGGTTAGGGATAGCCAATTTTCTGTTTGGTTAGGTAGGATAAAATGTGGTTAGGGATAGCCAATTTTGTGTTTGGTTCAAAGGATAAAAATGGATGAGTTGTTGTGGTAACCTCATTAATAGATTACCCTATCACACTCTGTAATAACTGTGAAAACAAAGAGCAAAATCACCCTCTAATCAAAAATTTGGATGCATTGGACAAACAAGTAAATAGTACTCCTTCATGTGAAAGAAAATGAAAAATGGTTATATATGCGTGCAGTACAGTACTGGTCGCTGCTTCTTCCTGTGAAGAAAAGCGCTACATAGATCATCGGTTCCTTGCATTGGACAAACAAGTACATAGTACTAGAACAACGAAGAAAAAAAATCCTGAGCATCGGCCTTGATAGTCTTAACTCAATTTTCTCTGTATAACTTGCATAGGCCGACGAAATTTCATCCTGCAACCAATCAAAAAGTCAAAGATAGATTAGGAAGGCAAAGAACAGCGGGAGGAGAGAGGTGACACAGTTTGGCCGCCGGGGCCAGCGGGCCACCGCGCGCCCATGGTCGCTGCGTGTCCTGGTTTGATCGAGAGAGAGAGAAAACAGAGGACACGAGAGAGCGAGCAAAAACAGAGGACACGAGAGAGACCGCCTCCGTTCCCCATTAGACGCTGCCCTGGTCGCCATAGATTTGGCAACCGAGAACTCCGATCTAGCCACGGTCGGGGAGAGAGAGGAAACGAGACAAGAAAGGAACATATAGAGGAAGGAGAACGAGCGAGACATCGAAAGAAAACGATTCGCGGTGAGGCCAGGGACGCCAACCACAAGTGGTTGCCCTCATCCCGCCGATTTGGGCGGAGGAGCTCAACCAGTTTTTCACGGTATATTCTCCGAATATGGCTGCCCCTGCCACCTCTCAGTCTCCTAACCAAACACAGGTCAACCTACAAAAAAGTGGCTATCCCTCGCCAACCAGTGAATAGCCACTGAACCAAACACACCCTTAGACGACTGAGGTCGTTCGACGAGCCAAACGTTTTTGAGGTAACCTGCTACACGTGGAGCGGTGGATGACAGACGAGTAGTCGGCTTATTAGTTCGTTTGTGTGGCTGCCTCGGCAACATAGGGTGTGCACACGTATGTGCCGGCCCGCGTTGTAGAAGCTCGGTTGTGTGGCCTTTCTTCTTGGAAATCTGATATCTCTTTCAGACATATCCTTGAAAAAAGTACGGTAATAAAATATTGATATTAATATTAACATGTACAAGATAAGACTAACATTATTATAATCATCGTAAAATATATTCTCTTGCTACATATTGCATAAGATAAGTGTTGACATTTTTATTGTATAATTCGTGAAATTTAACAAAATTGAATTAATCCAGAATGCATGATACTTATAAAAGGAGGAGTAAATCATGTATGTGGCTTTTTTTACAAAAGGTGAATATCTAACCACTGATCTAACTGACTTTTTTAATCAGTATATCACAAAATTTAGATCTACTTAACCGTCCTAAATAATTCACTCTTAGATTTTTCTAAAAAATGGAAATTTGTTACCATGTCCTTGACATTTTAAAATTATATAGCCACCGTTTATTGGAAGTTTATTACCATCGCTGGGTATTGCCTGTGGCATAGGATAGCCCATGATCTCACTCAGTTTATACATAAGAAAATACATGGACGTTTAATATTAAATGAATGGCAAATTGCATGTTACTAGCCATGGGAGAATCAAAAAGGTAAATGGTTTTTTTTAGAAAAGGGAATTTTATTACTCCCAGCCTCTGCATCGAGTGATGCACACAACCGATTATTACAAGGTAGCAAGTGTCAATTATTCAAACGTTTACATGTCCAAAATCATGAAAGATCAAGTCGCAGCTCGAAACGACACAAATAACAGGAACAAAAGACTACGAAAGTCTACTTGTATGCTGCCACGTATGCCGGGAGAAAAAATCATGTGCCACCAACAGGAGTCGCGCGCATCCAGCCACCATAAGGTCCCGCTGGTCCGAAGGCAGCAAGAAAGCCCATAGCTGGATCCAATGTGCCGCCATATGTATAACCTGTAAGACATGAAAAGTTTCTTTCCTGTTAAAAACAAGATTGTTCCTACAATTCCAAATAGACCAACAAATAGCAGAAACGCCGATACGAATCCTATTCTTGGTCTTTATATCAATCCCATTTAACCAATTACCAAACATATTAGTAACATTGGTAGGAGGTGGTATATTGTAGGTACAAAAAACAACACGCCAAACAAGTTGTGCAAAAGGGCAGGAAATAAAAAGATGTTCCATCGACTCATTGTTCCCACAAAAAGGACAATGAGGGTCGCCTTTCCAATTTCTTTTTGCCAAGTTATCCTTAGTCAGTACTACTTTTCGGTGAAGGAACCACATGAAAACCTTGATTTTTAGAGGCATTTTCAGTTTCCATAGGTAAGTTTGTAAATATCTAGTATGTCCATTCATAAGGTCTTCATACATAGATTTAACTGTAAAAGTGCCATTTTGTGTTAGACTCCAATGGAAACTATCTGGAACATCAGTAAGAGTAATATCCATTAATCTAATACATAAATGGGACCACATATCCCACTTGTTCCCAACTAGTGCCCTACGAAAGCCTATGTTCAAAGGAGGGCCATTGTGAAACACATCATGGACCGAAACATTTTGTTGTTGCACAATGTTATAGAGCAATGGATATTGATCCTTCAACGGTGTCTTACCAAGCCAAGTATCCTCCCAAAACCTGGTAGTTTCACCATTGCCGACACGGAAAGATCCTCTACTAAAGAAATCTTCCTTTACACGCATGAGACCTTTCCAGAATGGAGAGTCAGTTGGTTGTGCTTCCACGTGAGCCAAAGTTTTACTATGAAGATATTTGTTTTGCAGCAATTCCTGCCAAACCCCTTCTTCATTTAAAAGTTTAAACAACCACTTACTGAGTAAACATTTGTTCTTTAGTTCTAGCACTTCCACTCCTAAACCACCCTGGTCCTTTGGTCTACATATGATGTTCCATTTTGTTAATCTATATTTCTTTTTATTCTCATCGCTTTGCCAAAAAAAGCGAGATCGATAAAAGTCAAGTCTTTTTCGCCCCCTTTAGGTACTTCTAGAAAACAACATGAACATCGGCAAGCTTGTTAAAACCGAATTAACAAGAACTAGCCGGTCTCCATAAGATAGCATCTTGCCCTTCCAACACCCTAGCTTGCCTTCGAAACGGCTCTCTCTACGGTGTACTATTCGGAATTCCTAAGTTTCCTGTAATGTATGGGCACCCCAAGATATTTGAAAGGAAGAGAACCAGACTCACAGCCGAAGATCTGTTTGTATTGATTTTCTACCTCTTTTGCTGCCCCAAAGCAGAATATCTCGCTCTTATGGAAATTTATTTTAAGCCTGAGAGTTGCTCGAGTATGCATAAAATAAGTTTCATATTGACCGCTTTGTCTAATCATGTTCCATAAAAAGTATAGTGTCGTCGCATATTGTAGATAGATAGCCCCTTCTACTAAATGAGGGATAAGACCACCTATCTGGCCATCATCCTTCGCCCGTGCGATAAGGATGGCTAACATGTCAGCTACTATATTAAAGAGCATCGGAGACAGAGGATCTCCCTGTCGGAGCCCTTTCTTTTTTGGAAATAATGACCGATGTCATCATTTACCCGTATGCCTACGCTTCCCCCCTGAACAAATTGCGTAATCCAGTCACACCATTCCTGTGTGAAACCTTTCATACGCATAGCTTGTTGGAGAAACGGCCATTTAACTTTATCATATGCTTTCTCAAAGTCGATTTTAAAAATGACTCCATTCATTTTCTTCCGTTGAAGTTCATGAATAGTTTCATGCAGAACCACCACACCTTCGAGAATGTGGCGGCCAGGCATGAATGCCGACTGAGTCGGTCTAATTATCTTTTGTGCAATTTCGGTAATACGATTAGTACCTACTTTTGTGAAAATTTTAAAACTGACATTGAGAAGACAAATTGGTCTATATTGCTGAATCTGTACCGCATTATCTTTCTTGGGTAACAACGTGATGACCCCAAAATTCAGTTTGAACAACGACAAATTTCCTTGTTTTAACTGAACAAATAAAGCCATTAAGTCATCCCTAATAACCTCCCAAAAGGTTTTATAAAATTCAGCCGGAAATCCATCAGGCCCAGGCGCCTTGTTCATTTCCATTTGAAAAATAGCATCATACACTTCTTTCACTAAGAAATCAGCTGTAAGAATATTATTTTCTTCTTGAGATAATTGCGGTATATCATTAGTCATATTTTCTAGCATACTGACATCACCTGGCAAGGTAGCACCGAATAACTTCTTGTAGTACTCAGTAATATATGTTTTCAAATTTTCCTGCCCTATAATCGTTCCTTCCTCTTGCTCTAACTGAATTTTTTTCTTCTTTCTATGTTTACCATTTGCGATGAGGTGAAAATATTTCGTATTATTTCCACCTTCCTGTATATGTTTAACTTTCGCCCTTTGTGCCCACTTAGTTTCCTCATCCCTCCTAAGGCAGCAAAGTCTATCGTCGCGTTCTTAAAGCATCTCGCTCCGCCACCGAAAGCGGCAATTCTCTGCTTTAATATCCAATTCATCAATTATTTTAGCAATCGCTCCTTTTCTACCTTATATTTCCACTTTGATTTTTAGCCCAACCTTTAAGAAAACGACGAAGATGTCTTATTTTATTTTGCCACATCAATTGGTGTAGACCCCTTAGCCGGGCATTCCACTCGGCCGCAACCATCTGATAGAAACCTTCCTCTCTCAACCACGAAAGTTCAAAAGAGAAACGCGCTTTATTCCCCACATGGCGTTAACTCCTGAATCGACTAACAAAGGAGTATGATCCGATCCCACCCTAGTGAGGCCTGTACCGTCACTAGGGGGTATTTTTGTTCCCATTCCGTAGAAGTAAGAACTCTATCCAATTTCTCAAAGGTTGGATTCTCACGCCTGCTAGCCCAAGTGTATTGCCTACCGGAGAGCTCGAGCTCCCTTAATTCAAGACTTTGAATAATCGCATTAAACATGATTGGCCACCTCGGATTATAGTTATCATTGTTCTTTTCCTCAGGTTTCCGAATTATATTAAAATCCCCACCCACCATCATCGGTAATGGTTCATTTTCACATAATCGAACTAACTCTGATAAGAACTGGGCTTTGTGCTCCTGGGCAGCCCCATAGACAGACACTAAAACCCACTGAAAACCGTCACACCTAGACTTGAGATACAATTTCACAAAAAATCTCCTACCTCAACATCTGTGACTTGAAGTGTGCCAACATTAACACCTAAAAGCATACCACCAGACCTACCTCTAGGCGGTAAAGAAAACCAACTAAAGTCTTGACCGGCAGCCAAATGTGACAAAAAAAGAGTAGCAAAGTTTGATCTTCCAGTTTCCGACAAAGCTAGAAAATCCAACTTTCTCTCCCGAATCGATTCTTGCACGAACAAGTGTTTACCGAGGTCACGAAAACCCTCACTATTCCAGAATAAACCTTTTAATTATGCATTTTTACGTTTGTTTTGTATTTTAATCCTAGAACTTTTGCGCTTACTTATCCCCGAATAATCTTTTCTTTTCCTGGTCCTTTTGACCATGTTTGACATGACAGGAAAATCCGATTGATCTCCTGCACTCATATCATCCACCTCGTCCTCTAAATCCTCTGTCAAGGCTGAGGCTCTGTTAAGAATTAAACTAAAAGGCTGCTCGATCTCCTTGTTCTTTAAATTATTTTCTAAAATACAAATAGAACGATCTACCTCAGATTTTTTAATCATCATTGCTGAATTAATAATTTATTTTTCCGTCGTCCCCAACGACACTCCTAACTTAGAAGCCCTATCCGCAATTTGCTTATCCGAAAAAGCTAGAATTGAATGGATCGGTTTCGAATTACCTTGTATGAAGTTCCGTTGGTCAGCCCGTGCCATGGCTCGACCCATCTGAGTGTCATCGGCGTTGGGTTGCGCCCTGATACGCCCGCTGGACCGAATGCCCAGTTACTCGATGTCTGGGATGCCTCCAAACTCGATGATGCTCCGCTTGGACCCCTCCTCCTCCCTCACACCGAAGTGCCTAGCTGGAGAGGTCGCCGGAGGGGTGGAAGCAGGCGCCCTCGAACGCGGCGAAGTCACCGGACTCGATCCCGCGCCCCCACCCGGGGTACGCGGAGAGTCCATGACCACCGTGTGACTCGATCCAGCGCCACCACCTGTGGCGCTTGGAGAGTCCTCCATGGAGCACGAAGCCCCCAACCTCTTAACCCCCGACGAGGCCGACGATGCAGCCGACCGCTGCGTGTACGGGGACGGAGTGCGCAACCCCTCCGAGGCCAGACCGACGTCGGCCCCGGCTGCCCACATCCCTCTCTCCTCCTGACTCACTCTAGCCGCAGCGTAATCCTTCCTAGCCTTGTCAAAAGAACGACGGACAGACGGAGAGTAAACCACACCCACCTTGACAGCAGCCGATGGTGGTTTGGTCGCCGACTCCCCCTGCTGCCCCACCACTGTGGTTGTCTCAGATGCATTCCCATTTTCATTAGGCTTCAAAGTTTCTGGGTAGTACTTGGCCACCGCCTCCTGAAAATCATCTCTGAGTTCATCATAGTCGTCATCCCCCTTGTCCGACCCCCCCATGTCCACATCCGGGTCAACCAGAGGTGCTACTTCCTCCACCACGAAGGTAAGATTAAAGAAGCCACTGGAAAAGAGCATCGGAAAGTGACGAGGAATCTTGGTTTGATTAAGACAACCAATTCTGATCCTGAGAACTCCATTCTTCCTTGTAAACGCCATGTCAATCTCAAGTGTCTTGCCAAACATATCACCAACAGCCCATAGCGCTAAGAAGTCCCCAATTTGAGGCCTTGGGATCCCGGAGACTCGCAGCCAAACTTCTGGTAGCGTACTAGTTGGCTCCGAGTTTTGAGCCTAGTTATCCACCGTCAAGTGACATGGACTGTTTGGCACTCGAAAAATGCCGAACACCTTCAGCCTCTCAAGTTCATTCCTAGTTGAAAATTGCACTTTGTATTTGTTTGGTCCCACTTGGCTGACTTCCCACACGAAATGTTCAGAAGGAACCAAACGTTGCAGCTGCACAACAATGTCAGGGATGGTCATCTCCCCACCAGTCACCACCAAGGATGCAAGCCGAACATTCTCCATTCTTGGTCGATAGGTTTGAGTGGCCGGATACTCGAAAAAGATGAGCTCCTCATGTGCAAAACCGTACATCCTGATTTGGGGTTTTGGAGCGGTCAACAAATGACATAACCTCTCCCCATGGGCTGGACCTTCACAAATAACACACACATCCACAGTACAATCGTTTGATCGATGTCCGGAGACACCGCACTTGTAGCACCGTTTTCCTTTCTTCGGCCCTGCTGCCACCAAGGTTTCGGCCAGTTGTTCCGCAGAGACGCCGGCTGCCGCAACCTCCCGCTGGGCCGCAGAAAATATAGGACCACAGGTAGGGTAGCGGGAGATCTTGCAGGTAAATGGTGTATAGTCTCCCACAGAAAAAGAACTACCTCATGTATCTCGCTGCCATTTCCGCTTATTAGCTATATTGTCATTTGTAAAAATGTTAGCATGACATAGAAAACAAAGAAACCTTGTTTTCTAGTGGCACTTTAAATTTTTGCAACCTCTTTTGGATCAGAATCGTACTCTTGCATCTAATAAAGTAGAATACAATCTGCTGATTACAAAACATTTGGTAACATTCAAGCCCCATTTTAAACATCATCTACTCTGAAATGTGTAACATTTGCCACATTCCTAACTATGTCATGTCAATCCTACAAGTGATGAACAACAAAGGGTGTGACTTGACTTGGTACTAAAAGGTATTGTTCCTAGAACTGAGTCAACAATAACCCATGTTAGATCTACATAATTATATCTATACGCATCACAGTTCATTGATCTTCAAAAAATTATACGCATGATTGCATACATGTTAATTACATGTTGGACAACACACATGTTTTTACGTGTCTGTCCTCACCATTAAATACACTATTGACACATGCAGTAATATTTGGGAGGTTTTTTGTCATCATCTTATACTCCATACACAAACGTACAAAATTCTTTAGGGATGAACTTGCTGAAAATATAATAAATGGGCGATTAGTCATTAACACGAGCCTAAGCGTGTAGAGCTACCCCCGATTATTAGAATGGAGGTTGAGTGTGTGTTATTCATAAAGGAAGGTTCCAATTGTACATGCATGCAAAAATTCATTATTATTAGAATTTTCTCCAATAATGGTTCATAATTGTATATTTGTTCTTATATTAATAGTATAATCATATACTACAAAATTGTCCACATAACACATTTAGGAATGTATCCATGTGTAAAACATCGTGCATTTTCCATTAAAGAGGTAAATAGGAGAAATTTCTTGTCATGGTTAGAAATAATGATATACGGTGACTTTTGTTTGCAAGAATGATAGAAAAAACAAACTGATTACTTTCTACTACTATGCAGAAAACAACAATGAATCATAGAGATGCAGCTCAAGCGTACCCCACTAAATTGGTGTGGCAAGCATGTAGATTGTGTGTTGGTTTTGTTGTTGTCCTCGCAACTTCACACCTATTGAGAAAAAATTAACCAATATCAGTTGATTTTTCAATTCATAAGAAATATTTCATAAATTTTTGTTGTTATTTCTTAGCAACATAATAATACACGAAATAGATTTCGTAGATACATATTTAGAAATGGAACTACGTCCAAAATGTTACTTCTTTGCAATGCACGGGGATGCATCGGAGAAAAACTCGGCATAAGAAAAAAATACTTGCACTTTCAGTACAATAAAAACAATGTCCCCCGTGTTTTCTTAGGTTGTCGTTTATCCTATAAAAATAGTGAGAGACAGAAATGTACTTCTGTCTTATAGCTAACTGAACATAGTCTTGCAAGTTGCATGGTCACTTGAGACTAATTGGGTGGTTCAGTCGCGGAGTTGGTTTTCCCGGCATGGATGGCAAAATAATTTTTGGATATGCCTTTCATCACCATAGTTGTCTTTGCACTTTCTCATTTTGATATGCTTAATTCGTCTTTTTATTTGTTTATGTTCGAAGGCTTGTGAACTTGTTGGGACAGGGTAAGGTCAGTCCCCGCGAACCTTGAAAAGCAAGATCGTACTGTATTTCTTTACTCAAACGAAAGCACAGGTCTATGTGTCCGGCCACGTGAGTCGCACTATGGGGAGCTCGGATGGCTTGCATGTTACTGCAGCAATGCCACGTACTGTGTCGAGTGTGTCTACTGTTAGTTGGGGCAAGCACTGAAGCGGATTAGGCCATCAGGGCTGCTGAGTGGGGTTGGAGAGAAACGCATGTCAAATGCAGTGACAAGAGGATGGTTGTTTTATTTGCTGATACAGTTGAGAAGGGGTTAAAGGTTTTGACGTTAACGTAAATTCTTTTCAAGTTGTGTTCGTGGGTGCAGGCTCGATCGTCCGCGTTGCACGTAGCCCATGGAAACGCCGGCTGGGGTCCCATCGTCGCGGGTAAGAGGGAGCCGGCCGGGAACGCACGTCGGCGGGCGCCGTCGGCGGGGCGCGCGGACGGTGGCTGACAATGCAAGGGGTTCCGGCCAAGTCCCAACAACCACCCGCGACGCCGGGCACACGCGGTGGGAAATCGCACTCATCACACACTGGGATCACGAACCTGGCCCTACCATCTCCGACAAGGGGTAAAGCGGCCGCGCACGCCTGTGCGCTGTGTGGCCGCCCACCACAGCCGGCCGGCCAGCCGGGGCCCTCCGCTAGTGCGCGCCGATGCGGTGGGAACTGCCGCTCCTGCCTCGCTGCCCGCACGCCGCCTGCCGCCGAACCAACGGTGCCGATCGATGGATGGATGCGCCTGCGAGTGGGGGCGCAGGCAGGCAGGATGGGTGCGCGCCATTATTGCCCGCCGGCCGAGGTGCCAAGTGCCACCGCCGGTCCGTCGAAATTCCTTCGCCGTGTCTCCATTCCCCCACAAGCTACCAACGCCCAGTCCTTGGCTCCGCGGACTACGCGGGTACCTCCTTTTACTCGATCGGTCTACATACCTGGCTGCTGCTCTCGCCCGAAAGCTGAAAGCTTTGGCCTGTTTCGGCTAGGTAACAACAAACTTTTTCTTGTTGGGAAAGAAAGATAAAAAGATGAGACGCAGAAAGAAGACGAGCTTTGTCTTGGATCATCTCGGTTTCTTCTTCTTCTTCTTTCCCTTTTCATCTCCTTTCCGATGTCTCTTCTGCGAAATCTACTTTAGTTCGTCAGCTTCGTCGGTTAATTACGTTTCAGCTTTCAGAAGTACGATCGCGGGATCAACCCAGCCGCTAATCAACACCCGACTCCACTTTACTCACTCAAAAGCCAGAGCAAGTTTCGAATGATCACAAGCTCCCTCGAGACGTCCGTAATGTCTGCCCAGGTAGGTTTAATTAGTCGCAAAGGTGGTGACACAAAGTATGCAGCGAATAAAGTTGGATGCCATCAGTCGATTACGCGGTTGCTTTGTGTTGATGGGATAATATTTTGAACCCGTCCCGTATGATGACTTGCGCATTTTATTTGCAAAGGTCGTCGACGTTTATAGTACATGATAAGATAGTATTCTTTAGGACGATTAAGCATCACCTTCACCGGTTCAAAATTGCTCAATGTGACCATTGTATATAGGCTAAAGGCTCTAATCAAAATGCGAATAACTTTGCTTAGACTTTAATTAATTTCTGCTTACGTACCAGTCGCACACCGGTATCAGTTCGGTCTTGCTCGATCTCTATTCGTACTCGGTTCGTTCCTTATCAGTTTAGATTATGATTTCTCGACGAACTTCACCACCGTCTCCATGGAGATTTTCGGATACGCTTTCATTTCCCGAACATCTTGCCTTGCGGCCTAGGTTCGGGCGAATAGCTCAGATGCGACGCTTTTTCGAGTAATTGGACAGGCAGCGACGTCGTTGCACGTAATAGCTCACATGCGGCATCTATTCGAGACATAATTGCTCTGATGCGACATTGCCGTCAAGTCATGTTCCCCACGCTGTAAACCAGGTTTGACCGGTACATGGAGTAGTTTTTCTCGAGTGGGACCCATGGGTCAGCGAAACCGGCCTCTGTTCGTGGGGGAACCCTCTCTGCCACGCGCCGGCGTCCCGCGGAGCTCACTCTGTCCCGTCGTCTCGTTTCTCCGGGCTGGGGAAAAAATTTCCTGGCGACGGCGAGTCGGCGGCAATGGAGCGGGCGACTCGAGCTGTGGCAAAGAAGCGGGCGATTCGAGCTGCGGGAATGGAGCGGGCGAGTAAAGCTGCGGCGAGGGGCGGGCGACTGGAGCACCGGCAATGGAGTCGAGCAAGCTGGCGGCGAGTCCTGCGGCGGAGGGAAGAGCGGCCGCGCGAGTCCAGCAGCGGCACCCGGAGTCGAGCAAGCTGGCGGCGACGCAAAGCTTGGGGTGCTGCGTCGAGGGAGCGGTGAGGGAGGATGGAGGATGGGGGGGCGGTGCGGGTACATGGTCGTAGAGGCGACCGGCGGCCCGATTTGTGTCTCGTGCAGCGGCGAGGGCTCCATCTATCTCGACGGCAAGCGACCCTACCGGATTTCAGTCCAGCAGGTACTGAAGAAGGCGTGGAAGCGTCACGGCTACTACAGCTCCAAGGGTTTTCCGCTCGGCGGTGATTCGCCGCCGATGACGAGGCAGAGGTTTGCCGCGATGCGCAAAATTGCTGCGTTCGACGACAGCAGCTCGGGCGGTGCTGCGGGCGACGAGAGCAGCTCGGGCGGTGCTGCGGGCGACGAGAGCAGCTCGGGCGGGAGCTCATCGAGCAGCAGTTCAGCAAGCTCATCCCCGAGCGTGGACTTCGATACCGCGTTGAGCCTAGAGCCTTTCAGCCTAGTTGCCGGGATGGCGGCGGATAGATTGTTCTGCTCCGATATCCTCTGCGAGATGAAATCGAGCTAGAAGATTGTGCTGCAGAGCCATGGCGGAGGGAAGATCGTGCTGCATTCTGTAGATAACTAGTGTAGTGAATTTTGTTAGGTGTCTGAAACCATTTCAGGCAGTGTTTGCCCAGCGCTGGGAGCGTGTGTGGGAGTTCTTTTGTGAAATGGCCGTGCTCTGGTCGTGCTCTGGACGTGCCCTGGACATGCTCTGGACGTGTCGTGGCACGTTTCGGTAGGTGAAACCTGGTTTTTGTAGGTGAAACCTTGTAAACAAAATGTAAATTATTGTGTTCCTTGTTTTTGTGTTCCTTGTGGCATTCGCACGCCGTCAGACTGTGGCATGCACACTGTCGAACACCTTTGGGAGCGCGCTCTGGACACGCCCGATTGTGGCATTCGCACGCCGTCGGATTGAAAACAAGTTGAAAGAGTTGAAACATTGTCAACTAGGTAGAGGCTTATGTCATCTACAGACAAAATGATTTAATTTTTTATTTAACTTACCAAAATGTAAATATTGCTAGTGTTGCTAGTGTTACCAAAATGTAAACATTTGTAACTATTACCAAAATCGAAATGTACATGTTATTTGTGCTAGGCTTGGATGTTGCAATGATTTCATACTAATTTTTGAATTCAAATTTGAACTACAATTCAAATGTACATGTTATTTGTGCTAGGCTTGGATGTTGCAATGAGGAGGATTTCATTTGTAAATATTAACCTTCTAATGGTGGTAGATTTGTCGCAAACAGAGGCATAGCCTAGTGGCAAAGTGTTGATGCTCCCTTTGCCCACCTAAGTTCGAGTCCCCTTGCTCGCAATTTAGGTGTTGCACATTATATGTCCTAATCCAGTAGCTTAGTGGGTCGGGCATCTCACTATTATAGAAAGATTTCTATAATAGTGAGTTGTCCCATCCATTAAAATATTGCACTTGCACAAATTCTTTTGAATTTTATATTTATTTTTTATATTTTGATTCTTTTGTGCTAATTTACGAATATTTAAATTCAACTATGAACCAAAATTGAAATGTACATGTTATTTGTGCTAGACTTGGATGTTGCAATGATTTCGATCTAACTTGGTCATCCCCATTTCTAATCCTGTCATTTTTCTAATCGGTTCTCCAAAATGAGCTACAAAAGAGCCCCAAAGGTAAGACCAAACAGCCTCATTTCTAATCCTGTCATTTTTTCGACATTCTCCAAATGATCTCAAACTCTAGGGTTAACATCTATTGCACTAATATAGTGTCCTAGACCAATTTTTAACTCAAAACTTGTTTAAAAGTTGGTTTGATAAACTTGTTTAAAATATTCAAAAAAACATAAAAAAATGCAAATCCAGTGCACATGGTCTTATTTTGACATGTACTAACAGCTCCAACTGATAAACAAGGTCTACATATATATTAAACAAGAAATGCTTCAATATGGAGATTTCACACCATATTGAATCATTTCTTGTTTAATTATATCTAGACCTTGTCTATCAGTTGGAGATGTTAGTACATGACAAAATAAGACCATGTGCACTGGATGTGCATTTTTTTAATTTTTTTTTAATATTTCATGAATATTTCAAATTCGGCCAAACTCAAGCCAAATCAGCATTTAAACAAGTTTTAAACATGAAAATTAAAAACCAAGCTTGGATCCTTCTTAGTCAATCCAAAATGAAGCTTTGGTGAGTTTTTTTGTAAATTTCATGTTGCAAATCCCAAACCACACCATATTGAAGCATTTCTTGTTTAATTATATCTAGACCTTGTCTATCAGTTGGAGATGTTAGTACATGACAAAATAAGACCATGTGCACTGGATGTGCATTTTTTTAATTTTTTTTAATATTTCATGAATATTTCAAATTCGGCCAAACTCAAGCCAAATCAGCATTTAAACAAGTTTTAAACATGAAAATTAAAAACCAAGCTTGGATCCTTCTTAGTCAATCCAAAATGAAGCTTTGGTGAGTTTTTTGTAAATTTCATGTTGCAAATCCCAAACCACCTCTCTTCGCACATGAGAGTTCATTGTTTGAAATGTGTGATTTCATACCATATTGAAGCATTTCTTGTTTAATATGTGTCTAGACCTTATTTATCAGTTGGAGATGTTAGTACATGACAAAATAAGACCATGTGCACTGGATTTGCATTTTTTTGATGTTTTTTGAATATTGCATGAATATTTCAAATTCGGCCAAACTCAAGCCAAATCAGCATTTAAACAAATTTTACACACCAAAATGGAAAACTAAGCCTGGATCATTCTTAGTCACACCAAAATGAAGGTTCGGTGAGGTTTTGGATAATTTCATGTTGCAAATCTCAAACCACCTCTCTTCGCACATGAGAGTTCATTGTTTGAAATGTGTGATTTCACACCATATTGAAACATTTCTTGTTTAATATGTGTCTAGACCTTGTTTATCAGTTGAAGATGTTAGTACATGACAAAATAAGACCATGTGCACTAGATTTGCATTTTTTTGATGTTTTTTGAATATTTCATGAATATTTCAAATTCGGCCAAATTCAAGCCAAATCAGCATTTAAACAAGTTTTACACACAAAAATGAAAAACTAAGCCTGTATCATTCTTAGTCACACCAAAATGAAGGTTTGGTGAGGTTTTGGACAATTTCATGTTGCAAATCTCAAACCACCTCTCTTCACACATGAGAGTTCAAATGAGATCTAAAGGTAGTGTAAACGGCTCCATTTCTAAGCAAGATTTTTTTCCACCTTCTCTAAATCAGCCAAATAACTATCCTACACATCTACTCTATATATAAAAACCATGTGCACTGGAATTTCATTTTTTAATGTTTTTTTGAATATTTTATGATTATTTCCAATTCGGCCAAACTGAAGTCAAACCAACATTTAAACAAGTTTTAAACATGAAAATGAGAAAATAAGCCTGGATCATTCTAAGTCCCACCAAAATGAAGGTTCTGTGATTATTTTAATTTTTACTGAATTAGTTGGTCAACCCACACAAAATCCTACGAAGCTTCTGTGATTTAACCCTCGCCGTCCGATCATGCCTTCTAGAAGGAAACCCCCGATCCGCGCCAGTCCCAGTTATGCGCTCTGATTGGCTGTTGATTCTTTTTTTTTAGAGGAGGCTTTTGAATTTTTTTTAGCTGCAGTGTTTCGAACGCGCATAGGCCACGGCCCAACAAACTCCACGGCGCAACAATTTTTTTTAGCTGCAGTGTTTTATTAATTTCAAACGCGCATAGGCTACGGCCCAGAAAACTCGACGGCCCACGGCCCAAATCCTGTCGTGCCCTAGCTATTGCTCTTCTTATCCACTAACCCTGTCGTGCCCTAGCTATTTCCCCACCCTGTCGTGCCCGAGCTATTTCCCAACCCTCGCCGCCGCTCGCATTAGCTCGCCGCCGGTGATCAAATCGAGCTACGCATGTAGATCCAGCCCCGCCGCCCGCCGATGTTTAGGAGGGGAGGTCGAATCGCCGGCCGCGGTGGCCATTCCGGCGGTGGCAACGGCGACGAGGAGCGGAAGGGGAAGAGGCGGGTTCTGGCTGACCCCGCTAGGAAGGCTGTGGCCGCTTCCGACGGCGCTCGTAAGCGAGGCGCGCGTGCGTGGACGAACCTCGGAATGCGGCCTCCGCCTGCGTACGAGCGCCGCGAGCTGCCTGAGTACGACCGCCGCATGGCGATGGCTGGAAGCTCTTCCGGTGCGGGGAGCTCCTCCGGTGCGGGGACCTCTTCCATTGCTCGGGTTCGGGCACCGCTGCCGCCGCCGAAGAGGGAGGAGGAGGAGCAGCAGGAGCGCCCACCGCGCAGCAGCTGCCCCCTCCTGCCCGAGGACTTCGTCTCCGAGGAGGACCTGCCCTGGGTCACCTTGGAGGTGTTCCAGCGCAGCACAGAGGAGGAGAAGCGTCGTCAGATGGAGATTGAGCTCGACCAACGCCGCCTCGAGGTCGGGATTTACAGTTCCCTCCACGACGTCATCGACATCAGCTCGGACTCCGACGGGGCCGGGCTATTCGACTCCGACGAGGACTAGGACTGAGCGGCGCCGCCGCCTCGTTACCGCTGCCGCACCCCCGGGGCTCCAGTGTGAGCCCAATTTTGGGTCGTAGCTAGGGGTAGGAGCAGCAGCGAATCATCCCCCTTGTATTTTCAGTTCATCTCTGTGTGGCTTTTGATCCGATGAGCCACGAGCTTCTGTAATGCAGTCTATGTCGAATATATAGTTTGTCTACTATATGCGCCCCACTTGTTTATTTTATCTGCATTTATTTATGTTTTGTCTCGCCGGCGTTGCCGCGCTGCGTCGATGTCGCCGGAGAAGAAGAAGAAGAAGAAGCAGAGAAAGCGCGCGCAGGGGAAGAGATGAAACGGTCGTCGTTGCTGACGTGGACAATTATGGGTCCCACCCGCCTCCCCTTAATCCTAACTGACACTGGGGTAGGAACTGATTAAAAGCAATGAGTTAGGGAAGTTATTTGAACTCAATGAGATGTCGCACTGGAGCTATTACAAGCAACGACGTCGTTCCCCAGTGAATAGGGTGAAAAAACGTCGCATGTGAGCTATTTGCCCCCTAGGTTCATACCTAGGCAGAGGCGGTCCAATGAAAATCTTGGTCCGAGACCAATCAAAATAAAAAGAATTTATACTAAACTTTTATCCTTTTTAAGATTTTGCTTTTAGCGTGTATAATATTATAAGTATAAATACTTAGTTTTTTTCATATAGTTTAATCATATCTAGAAATATTAATATATTAAGTATTGTATTGTTTGTAATAAACAATTTGTAACAAAAGCTTGTCATATTTTTTCCCCTACAATGCATAATCCATATGATTTATAGTTATTATGACAAAAATCTGTAAAAGGTAGAATATAACCAATATTTCACTAGCGGTTTCTAGCGTATTATCTTGTAAGCATATTTATAAAAATTGGTAGATTATACACATATCAATTGACAGTACTTTCTCATGGATCAATTTTTCTAGCAAACTAGACTTAAAAAGTAGTGTGCATACTGTAGACTTGGTATTGGAAAAACAAATAATGGTTAGAGTAATCACCAATAAAAATAATTTGTATTCTAATAAGTTTGTATATTTGAATTTTGTTCTTTGATGAAATTTTGTATGCCACCTTCTTGTTATCATCTGATGTACACAAGTCACATGGTAGTTTACGGAAAAATGTGCCGCACGAACTTAAACATGAAAACCTAGCTATGTAGATTTCTGGAAAAACACTCAAATAGTTCTGTCATAAAGAGCATACCGTGCTAACTAAAATTGTCGCCGTTCACAGTGGTTTATTCTTACATTTGAAGAGACCCGTGGTGTGTAATATCTTCACAAATTAACCATGTTATGTCGGTCCCAAAATATATCACTAGTATTAATTTCCACCATCAATAATTCATGTCTTTGACCACTACTATATCAGATTGTATGGATTGATCTTGAATAAATGACATCTTGCATTTTGTCTTGTGGGATACTTTTGCACATGTATTAGTACTTTTTAGTAACATCATAAATGAAATCATAGTTAGAGTTGTGCAGTGTTGAACAGAAAAACATGTATGCTTTAATTTTTTTTACAACGGTTATAGTTTATGGTGTAATGGATAATAGGATATTTATTATTGTAAAGTTTATATTTTTGGCCCTTCTCTTCTTGAGTATGGAAATGCTCGACCCTGCAAAATTTTATCGTAAAGTAACCAAACCCTACTTCACAAGATGATACAAACAGTGGTCCATATGTGAATGTTTCTCTGCAAAAAGTAGGGTCTAGCATCGGTGTTATCGAAGAGAATTCCTAATCCCTCTACCAGTTCTCGCCACTTAGCTCATGTACGTGATGGAGATCCTTATAATGTCGCACACTCGCACTAGACTTACTACTATTGTGTAATGAGTTAAATACACCGTGGGTACCTGTACTTTTTTCGAAAGCACAGTACGGTACTTATATTACAGAATACGCACAAGATGGTACTCGAACTTGATGGGACGATACTTTTTGGCGTATGCAGCGCATATGCTGAGCCAACGAAGCAGCCGTCGTTTGCATGGAGGGGTTGTTTGCAAAGTAGCGAGAAGCCACGTCCGCGTTAGAGGGGCGGCTAGAGGAATATAGCAGAGGCGGGGGTTCACTTAAAAATGCTTGCAGCTAAATTGATGTGGCTTCTCCAGTCGGCGGCGGTGACGATTGTCGTCCACTTTCCCTACCGCCAACTCCATCACCACCACGTCCTCTACCCCGACCCCGGCGCCGCCTCCGCCCAGCACCATCCTCCCACCGCTTTCGCGTCCTCCCTCCGAAGAAGATCTCCCCGCCACCGGCATCACCATCCCAAGCGGGGGCTTGCTGTAGGAGAACCGGCGGCGGGCCTGACCTGCGACCGACTGGGATGGTGGAGCAAGAGAGAAAGCTTCGCGGGTGCACTCATGACCGTGGAAGGTGGGCGGCGCGCCCCGCCAGCTGTTGTGCTAGAGGAACAGTGTGGCGTCGGCGGGCGAAGGTGACAGTGGAGGATTCGTACCACTGCTTCATCCGATTCGACTCAGATGAAGACTGCCACCGCGTCGTGGCAATGGCGCCGCTGCTGCGTTGCTCACTGATGGCCTGAGCCGCAAGCACATCACCAGTGTGCTAGCATTCTGTCAAACTGAACTTCTGTAGTGTGTGTATTTTCTGATGTTGGAAGTAATGTAACTGGGACAAGTAGTGATAATGTGTGTGTTTGTTGTTCTGAAGTTGCAAAATGTAATCTCGTATTACGGATTATGGTTATGTAACATGGTGCTGTTAATTTGGCTATGTTCTGTTTAGTTATGTGTGAATTTGGATGCATTATGTTTATGTAATAATATGAATACATCAGGTAGATATAAAACATGAGAACATCAAGTTCTCATGTCATGTCCAGAACTGAAAACAAGTGAGGTATTAAGTACATCAGTGTACTGCAAGTCTACAACGTCTCGACGCGGAGTCAGCGCCGGCCGGCCGGGCACACGGCAGACAGGCACAGGTGGTGGCGGAGGGCGGCCGCGGTAGGCGAAGAAGTCAAGAAGCCGACGCCCGCTTGCTCTGCTCTTGTTCTCCAGAGAGGAAGTGTCGAAGCTCAACTGAAGGTTGATCGATCTAATACGCATGATGTAGAGACGTGACAAATTGGCCTTGCAAGCCGATCGGCCTTTGTTTTCTTTCTACGCTTTGGGTCGGAGCCTCGTAGGGAGTGGGGGCGCTGGTGATGGGATGACCGGGGCATCGCTCCATAGTATTGGACGTATACAGAGGGTCGACTGAAATTGAGTGGGGGCCAATGCCCCCACAGAGCATAACTGCGTCCGCCTCTGGATTCAGGGGGAAATCGATTAAATGCAGCGTTTCTGACAAATTCAAGCCACGTCACCGACAACTGCCGCATGTACGCGTGGCATACGCCGAAAAGTACCGTAGTTTCACGTTTCATCAAGTTCGAGTACCATCTTGTGCGTATTCTGAGTATAAGTACCGTACTATGCTTTCGAAAAAAGTACAGGTATCCACGGTGTATTTAACTCTTGTGTAATCAACCGCTTCTGTTTAATCGGGCTAAAGAATACCTCTGCCCGACTTAATTGTTAATTATTTTTTGCTTACACAAGTCACACAGAGGGATTTGTTGCTCCGTGTGCTGCACTGCTGCTACCGTAGTGGTGTACCGACGACTAGTGACAGTGCGGAAGAGGTCGGCGCATGCATGAAACAATGGCTGCAAGAAGGGGTGCGGATTCGCTGACTTTGCCCCCGCTGATTTTGCATGACTTTGAGTCACTTACATGTGGGGCCCACCATGTATGGGGCCCACACGTAAGTGACTCAACGTCACCGGGAGCAAAGTCAGCGAATTTCAACCCTGCAAGAAGGCAGGATGATGGATGGATGCTTGCCGGCCACGCACATGTAACCGGCCGGGAATAAAGAGAAAAAGGGCAAGCACTGACTCTGACTTGCACGACGATGCCGAGACAGATCGAGAGAGACATCGTCTTTACGAATTTAATGGAGCCGCCCCTCGTCGTCTCGGTTGAAAAAGGCTGCAGGCTCGCTACTCCTAGGACGGCCTTCCGTCCTCTGGTTATCATCGCGCCCCCCGACCGCAAACGAACTAGTAATAGTGGCCTACGCCACTCTGCCGCGCAGCCACGTATGTAGAGTAGAGTAGGTGTAGGTGTTCCTATGTCAGCTCAGGCGAGTGTAGCTCGAAAAAAGGAAGCAATGGACCCTCCCATCGTGTAGTTTTTCCTGGCGCAAGTGATGCACCTGCACCCAGCCACGAGTTGAACGGAGTATGGTTTAATGGTTTGATATTTTAGCTCAGTTTGATTAAGTTTTGGTATCCTCAAATAGGCCCTACAAGATGATTTCTATTCCCCGATGTCGAATGACAAACCCTATTATTTGCCTGGCGAATTATGAATTTCAGCTCAGAATTTATCACACCCGCCGCACACATAACTCCACGTGTCCTTCTAAGGGATTTAATTTGTGGCATGTGTCATGTATCGTGTATCCTGGAGGCCGAGCTGCACTGAACCCTTTATTTTGAAATTGTTGAAAACCATATGTTGAAGTTTCAAAAAAATATCGGAAAATATCTGGTCATAGACAATGGTGTATTGTATCAACATGTAAAATCTGAACTACAAATATCTTATATTTTGGTATGTGCAATTGTGCATAGATAGATGAAAGAAAATATGACATTTGAAATTAGTGAACAGTGTAAAATTTCAACTCTCCCGATCTGTCATATTTTGTTGATTTTTGTGCAGCCCGTGATATGAACTATTTTGAGTTGGGATTTTGCAAATTCTACAAGAATTTTTTCAGATTTGTTTTTTAAAATTGCAGAATATGATTTTCCAATTTTAAAAATAAAGTGCTCCTCAGATCTCAGCCTCCATTTGTCATTTAGATGGTCACTTTATTTCCACTATATACAAAGAAATGACGCTGCAATTTCATTTCACGCCAAGGAGCAATAGGACCGGACTCTCCACAGCAAGGTGCGTTTTACACTTTTACCATATCCGGCCATTGTTCAGGTAGAGCCACCTTTGGAGTTGTTACGACCGGACTTAGCTTGTCGACTGTCGTCTGTAGCTACTGGCCAAGTCAACCACCGTATGGAGGTATTCTCACGGGACCTTGTGGTTTTGGAATTTGGAGTAGGTTTCAATGGTGAAAAATGGAACGGACCACATGACCAGTTAAGCCGCCGACCACCCTTTCCCGAAAGGTGGAACTGTCCAAACAGGTAGATCTCACTTGAAAAATATCGTCTCTTTGTCATTTTGTTCTTTGGTCGGTGTTGTAAGACAATGGACCACACATGGGTCGTTGTATTGCTAGTCAATATATAGACAGATTTACAAACCCTAACCACCAAATGGGAGATCACAATAATCGATTCTCCTCAATTTAGTTGGTTTAGAGATATGTCACGTGCCGTGACATATATAGTCTAACACTCCCCCGCAGTCACAACGGGGGAGAGCGGACGTTGAGGCTGGACCGAAAATCCAGAAACAACGGTGATGGTAACCCCTTCGTCAGGATATCGGCGAACTGGCGAGACGAGGGGACATGAAGCACACGGACTTGTCCTAGAGCAACACGATCACGAACGAAGTGGAGATCGATCTCGATGTGTTTGGTGCGCTGATGCTGGACAGGGTTCGTGGACATGTAGACGGCGCTGACGTTGTCACAGAACACAACTGTAGCCGGAGGGACGGACGATGGAGCTCGTGAAGAAGTTGCCGAATCCAGCTAGCTTCAGCGACGGCGTTGGCGACCGCACGGTACTCGGCTTCGGCACTGGACCGAGAGACCGTGTGTTGCCTCTTGGAGGACCAAGAGACTAGGTTGTCCCCAAGATAGACACAGAAGCCCGACGTAGAGCGACGAGTGTCAGGGCAGCCGGCCCAGTCAGCGTCGGTGTAGGTGACCATGGAGTCCGGCGTAGAGGCGTGAAGCTGAAGTCCATGAGAGAGCGTGCCCTTGATGTAGCGCAAGATACGCTTGATGGCAGCCAGGTGCTGCTCGCGAGGATCATGCATGTGAAGACACACCTGCTGGACGGCGTACGCGATGTCAGGACGCGTGAAGGTGAGGTACTGGAGAGCCCCGGCGAGGCTCCTGTACTCCGTGGAGTCCGCCACGGGAGCACCAGCGGTGGTGGCGAGCTTGGGCGCCGTGTCAACCGGCGTCGTCGCAGGCGTGCATGCAGTCATGCCGGCCTTGTCCAGAATCTCGGCGGCGTACTTGGCTTGCGAGAGGTGCATGCCGGAGGAGTCGCGGGTGACCGCGATGCCGAGGAAGTAGTGAAGACTGCCCATGTCCGTCATGGCGAACTCAGAGCTGAGAGAAGTGGTGATCCGGTCGAGGAGGCGCGGCGAGGAGGCGGTGAGGACGATGTCGTCGACGTACAGCAGTAGATATGCAGTACCCTCTGCACACTGGAGAACGAACAGTGACGTGTCGGAGCGAGAACACGTGAAGCCGGTCGAGGTGATGAAGGTCGCGAAGCGCTGGTACCACGCGCGAGGAGCCTGCTTGAGGCCGTATAGCGAACGGTTCAAGCGGCAAACGTGGTCGGGGCGAGCAGAGTCGGTGAAGCCGGTGGGTTGACGACAATAGACGACCTCGGCGAGCTTGCCGTGGAGGAAGGCATTCTTGACGTCGAGCTGGCGAGTCTCCCATTTAAGAGAGATGGCGATGGAGAGGATGACGCGGACCGTGGCCGGTTTGACAACCGGACTGAAAGTCTCGTCGAAGTCGACGCCGTGCTCCTGGGAGAAACCACGAAGCACCCAGCGTGCTTTGTAGCGGTCAAGCGAGCCATCGGGCTTCAGCTTGTGGCGGAAAACCCACTTGCCGGAGACGATGTTAGCATCCCGAGGGGGAGGAACGAGCTCCCAAGTGTCGTTGCCGAGGAGTGCGCGGTACTCCGCTGTCATAGCCTCGAGCCAGTTAGGGTCCTTGAGGGCAGCACGAGCGGATGTGGGAACCGGTGAATACCTGTTGACAGAAACATGCAGGTTAAGCCGCTCACGGGGTGGGACGTGAATGCCGGAGGTGCTACGCGTGCGATGCACGCGAGGAGGCGGCGACGGTGGAGGGGAGGGAGCCGGCGTGGCGGGCTGCACGACCGGTGGTACGACGAGTGGGAGGATGTCATGGTCGAGGAACTCGTAAGTGGCAGCGGGCAGAGGCTGCGTGGAGGCGAATGGAAAAGTGGACTCATCGAAAACGACGTGGCGAGAGATGATGATGCGGTTGGTGGTGAGGTCCATGCAACGATAGCCCTTGTGGTGAGGGGAGTGACCGAGAAACATACACGCGCTGGACCGGGGTGCAAGTTTATGTGGCATGGTGGCGGCGGTATTAGGATAGCATAGACAACCGAAAACGCGGAGAGAGAGTAATCTGGGTGGGTGTTGTGAAGAGCAAAATAGGGAGAGGGTGCGCTAATGGTTTTTGTGGGGAGGCGATTCAGAACGTAGGTGGCGTGGTGGAGGGCTTCTACCCAAAAAGGAGGAGGTAAACTAGCTTGGAATAGGAGGGGACGCACAATGTCATTGACAGTGCGGATGATACGCTCGGCTTTACCGTTCTGTTGGGAGGTGTATGGGCATGAGAATCGTATATGTATACCGTGTGCGGCGGCGAGGGAATGGAGTTTGGCGTTGTCGAACTCACGGCCATTATCCATCTGGATGGCCGCGAGAGCTAGGTTGAATTGGGTTTGGGCAAAGGCGCGAAAGGAGGCGAGTGAGGCGTAAGCGTCGGATTTTTGGCGTAGAGGGACAGTCCATAAATAATGAGTGAAATCATCAAGAATAACGAGAAAATATTTGTAACCAGAATGACTTAAAACCGGAGATGTCCAAAGATCGCAATGTATTAACTCAAAGGGGCGGGTACTTTTGCTAGTGGAAGAAGAAAACGGTAAACGTACATGACGACCAAGCTGACAAGCATGACAAAGAGTGCTATGATTTGTATTACAAGGTAACGAAATATGTTGCGAAAGACGACGATAAGCGTCATGACCGGGGTGACCTAGACGACGATGCCAAACATCAGGAGTGGGGGTGGTGGTGGTAAAAACTCGAGGCGCCGATGGCTGAAAAGAATAGAGCTCCCCCGTACTATTGCACCGAAGAAGCTCACGCCGGGTAATGAGGTCCTTCACAGAGAAACCAAATGGGTCAAAATTAACAGAACAGTTATTATCAGTGGTGAATTGACGCACAGAGACAAGATTTTTAATGATGCGAGGTGTAACAAGGACATGATTAAGATGAAGAGGGCGATTGGAAACAAAAGAAGGGACAGAGGCATGCCCGGACGCGGAGACGGGAACGGAGGAACCGTCTCCGACAGTGACATGATGATAAGGAGGATGGGGAGATAGAGAGGAGAGGATACCGGTGTTGTTGGAGAGGTGAGCGGTGGCGCCGCTGTCCATGACCCACTCCGGGGTGGGCGGCTGCATCGTCATGGTGCTGAAGTGCTGGGCGAGGGCGGTGGGATCCCAGGTCTGCGCCGATGCCGACGGTGCAGGGGAGGAGGCGACGCCGTAGGGAGCGCCGAAGTAGGCCTGGCCGTGGGGAACGCCACCGTGGGCGTTGTAGAAGGAGGCCGGCGGAGCTGCGGCCATGTAGGCGTGTGGGCGAGGGCGAGGTCCAGCGCCGAGGATGCTGCCTCCGGCGCCGTGCGGCTGCATAGGCCACATCTGGATGGCCCCGGTCCATGGGTTGAACGGGGTGGGCATAGGAGCAGCGCCACCCGGACCGGGGTTCTTGGGGCCGTAGCCGCCATGGGGCTTCTTGCCCTTGTACCGGCCGTAGCCGGGACCAGCATGGGGGTTAGGTGTAGAGCGCCACGGCTGGGCGCTGTTGGAGCCAGAAGGACCACCGGCGTGGCCGGCGGTAGGGGTGGCGGGGGGGGGGCAGGGCCGGCAGGGCCGGGTTTGGCGGCGACGAAGGCCGAGGCGGAGGTAGAGGACGATGCGGGCGCCGGTTCACCTTCAGCTCTTGTAGCAGCAGCATGCTGCGGAACTCCAGGAAGCTCGGGAAGGGCTTGATGAGGGGGCGAGATCGGCAATGCCGTCGAAGTCCTCGTGGAGCCCCTTGATCACGTTGGTGACGAGATCCGAGTCGGACACGGGCGCCCCGACCTCGGCGAGCGCATCGGCAGCCGTCTTCTGGAGTTGGAGGTAGTCGTTGATGGAGCGGCTCTCCTGCCGGATGTTCCTGAATTCCTCGGAGAGATAAATCTCACGGGTCTTCTTGTTGTCGTTGAAGAGCGCGGTGACGGCAGTCCAGACCGTGAAGGCGGTGGCGTTGTCCACCATGACAAGATCGACGATGTCCATCGCCATGGAGCCGTAGAGCCAACGGAGCACAGTGGCGTCGAGGCGGAGCCAGGTGGCGTCGGTCGGCGGGGTGGCGGTGGTGAGGTGATCCTCGAGCGCGTAGGTGGTGACGGCGATGGTGAAGAAAGTGCGCCACTTGGGAAAGGAGGGAACCTTGAGGTCGAGGACGATCGGAACCAGCGAACGAACGTGGGTGATGGCGGTGGCCTGCGCCCACAGATGGGCGTTGGGATGGGGCTCGGCTGAGGGTGCCATGGCGGAGGTAGAGAGAGGTGAGGGGCGGCGGTGGCGGCGGCTAGGGTTTAGGGGAGAGGAGGGGCGGCAGAAGCAGGGGTAGGGTTTAGGAAGTTTTGGCTGATACCATGTAAGACAATGGACCACACATGGGTCGTTGTATTGCTAGTCAATATATAGACAGATTTACAAACCCTAACCACCAAATGGGAGATCACAATAATCGATTCTCCTCAATTTAGTTGGTTTAGAGATATGTCAGACATATATAGTCTAACTGGTGTGTTCACTCGGTTTCAAGGATGGGTTTTCTAATATTGCAATCTTGAACATATATAGCAACACAAACATGATCTAGTATTGATCCATCGACCACAAAAGTAATAAATTGGTACGACACACTTGTGCTAGTCGAAAATACATCGGAGAACCTGCTCCTGCCCCTCCCTGAAATCTCGCCATCCGCGCCACATATGGATTAGTCACTTGTTTTTATAGCGTCTTGTTTGTGCCGCTATGCTCTGCACTCACCGGTTCGAGCACCATCTTCCCCTTCATGATCGGCTATAGACGCGGCACCACAGGGTAGGTCGTGGTGGTGATGTATGAGATGCCGATGCGGCTGCTAAAACCCGAGCGACGACCGGTAGTGTGTGTGTGTGAGAGAGAGAGAGAAGTAAGGAGGACCAAGTGTGGATAGGTTTTCCCTGTTCTCACTATTTACTGGATCAATTGGGCTCACTTTTGATGTGGCGAGCGTGTGTCCGAATATTAGGAAGGGAAGGGGACTCTGCTGTGTCCGGCCCGATTTGAAGGCTAAATTTATGCCAAGAAAATGAAAGAAGGATGGACGAGCTTGGAGGAATCCGGTGGAGATGATACAAGGGCACCGAGTTTCGGAAACAACAATTAGTGGCCGAGCTCCATAGAGCTCGGTTTTAGAAAAATAAAAAAAATCTGGATTTTTCAGTTTCAAGAAGATCAAAAGAAAAATCTTAGGTGTAGAAATGTCAAACTCTACCGTTGTGCAAAATGTCAATGCAAAATTCAAATTATTTTAAGCTATACAAAAAACACAATTCTAAAAAAAATGTGAAATCAGTCTTTTTAGAGTGAATCCCACTTTTTACCCCATAGTTGTGTGTGTGACACATATTATACATCATTCAGAGCAAAAATAAAAAAACTACAGTTTTTGTACTCCATTTTAACATTTGAATTGCTGTTATAGAAGACCGACGTGTTAGACCGATGTGGTTGCAAACACTTATATAAAGCTAGGAGGTCATATCTAGCCTTTCGTTGTCAATTTGTTCTATTCCTCATCATCGTCTTCAAATTTTCAAATTTCACTCATCACCTCACACGCTAGGGATTACAGCGGGTGAGGGGGGAAGGGGATTGAACATGATGAACCTTGAATGGGGTCACAAGGGTTAATTTGGAGATCAACTCCACCTAATTTGGAGGTAAGTTTCACACACACAATATCAGGCCCCTGCTAGTTTCTTCCCTGCCTCACACCTTACCCAACGCATATGCATCGGGAAAGAAGGTTCGATTTTTAAAATTAGGTAATCTATACGAGTTCTTAGTACATAGGATAGTTAGTGTCACAAATGCATAATTTGGGGTAAAAAGTGGAATTTCACTTGTTTAAAATGTGTACTGTTCAGCGATTCATTTGTCATATTTTTCAACCTAAGATAACAAATTTCGAATTAACTTTGCACACTTGAAGGTCTACATCTAAGATTTTTCCCCGAATTTTTGAAACTTAAAAATACAAATTTGAATGTTTCAAGAAAGAGCTCTCCGGAATCTGAACTTCAAAACGTCACACTCCGACGAATTTGTCACTCTTTGTGTCTTCTTCTAAGGGCTACTATTTTATGGAGACATGGATATGGTTATTTCAGGAGAAATCCTTGTCGGCTCGCCCGGCACCGATGTGATGCCGCCTTCTAGTGGCATTCTCCTTTCTTGAAGGCCGTCGTGGTTACCCTTTGTCCACTTTCTTCGGTGTGCCGGGGGAAACCTACGTCCAATGTGATGGTCCGGACAGCAATCCTTCTTGAAGGGTGTTGCTTGGTACTCGACGAGTCGGTATCAGGAGCGTGGTTGTACCTCTTTCGAGGGCGCAGCGGTTGTACGTCATCTTCGCTTAGTCAATATGTTTCCGTCTCTGTTTTGTTTCTTCTCTTCTTTTGGGACGTGCGTTTGTTGCTGCCCATCAATTTTTCGTTGGTTGTTGTATGGGGTGATTGTTGTATTAGGCTGGAAAGATAACAGTGGATTGCGTGTCCCCGTGACGCCAATTCTATGCGCTAGACTCGGCACCGGTGACGGTTTTTTCACCGCGATTGAAAGAATCTGCGAGGAAATCCGGATGGGACCTAGATGTTGTCTAATCTCTTGGCACCTCGACGTGGACTGCACGCTTCCTCCCCGGTGTAGTGGATGCTCTCGTCACCCCCCGAATCCAGCTCCTTTCAACTTAGTCAGGCCAACTGCCATTTTCACACTTCATATTGTACTATGCTTCATGTCTGGGTTTGTTTAGTTTTTTCATGGTTTGATATAAGCTGGCGTTTGTTTAGTTTTATCATGTCGTCGTTGTCAGATTATTCTTCTTCCTTTTATTTTATCTCTAGGGATCGTACGTCTCTCGCTCTTTGAGATCTTGCAAGGCAATGCATGATAGGAGTGGAGCAAGTGGGAGATCGAAGGAGGGAAGTGGCAAGAAGACAAGAGCAATTTGTTTTGCCCTGGCTGAAAAACACTGGTTGGTCAAACGTGATGGTCGTCCTGGAAGTCAAGCATGGTCCGAAACTGGTCAGTATTTTTTCCACGAAAAATATTGTCTAAACAAATTAAAAGCAAGAAAACATGATCCTTGGCCGCAACTAGTAATAAACATGCTTGATGCAACTTGCAAGACGCTTTCAGACCCAGTTTTTCTCACAGGCTAAAACGCAAAACTAGACTCAACAGCCAAAGACCTAAGTACTTCCAATACGTCATACATGCTTTAGGAAAGATCAATCACGATCTTCCAATAGCTACGGCCCGCGAATCAAGAACAACAAACTAAGACGATGAGCCTACCGCGTGACACTTCATCTGCTGTATAATTGTAGTATATGGTGACAAAAAACACGCAGGCGTCTGAAAACAATCGTACTTCTGTTCGTCAGGAGAGTTACCCAAGCGTGTAGATACATGTATGGAAGAGCAGAGACGGGAGAACACAACACCAAACCTTGGGAAGCATTAACGACATGTGAAAGTGCCACCAAATCTGCTAACTTCCAGAGGAACTTTCAAGCGTTGGCGTGGTAAGTTGGTCTCGAACCCGTGGTTAGTTGCTCGGAGAGTTACGAAATTATTCGAATGTCTACTAAAAGTTCAGTAGTACTACCTTCGTTCAGTAATTGTTGTCATGGTTGTAGTTCAAATTTGAACAAAAACCACGACAAGAATTAAGCAACGAGAAGTACACACTCTCATGTCATCATTTACTTGCTTTATGATCATCTTCATTGCAAACTTCTAGTCGAGTAATGATGGATCACGGCCATTGTCGCGGACAGTAGATTCAACCTTGTGGAGTGTTGGAATTATTAGGTTTCCATTATTTTTCTCATGCTTGTAAACAAGTGTGAGTAAAGTTTAATTCCCCGTTGTTATTTGAGAGAGAATTAGAACAATATATAAAGTTCACTATTCTACCTCTAGTAAATAGCATGCATGAGAAGGAGCATTCGGAACATATACACACCCACTCGTCCTTCAATTCTCCGTCTGCCTCGTGAATGAGCCGATGTATGACCTATGATATACCCAGTCTGTCCCCTCCCCTCTTCTCCTTCCTCTCCCCTTGAAAGTCAACCCTCAAATCCGGCCAGATCCAGCCGCTCCCGCCGCCGGCGCTTGCGCTGGTCGGCGTGGAGATGGTCTAGGGTGCCGGCCCTCGCTGTACAGCAGTAGTTTAGGTAGTAGGTTCGGTTGCTTCGAGTTTTCCTTGTTGGAGTTTGGCGGCATGTCGTCTCTCTCCCTTCGAAGGTCTGCAACTCTGGCGTCTTGGCGCGGCGCCGAGTTCGTCGTGGTGAGTTCCCTCGTCGAGCCTCCATGGTGGGGGGGTGGACGGTGGTGGCGGATTCACGGCGGCGTTCTTCAATAAGTGTGTTTGTTTCCTTGGTCTGTGGATCTCTCTTCTGCTCCTGGCCGGCCTCGGTGGCGAGGGGGAGAAGAAGAGGGGTGCACGGCTGCGGGAGCGTAGCGGCTATCCCGGCGGTGAGGCAGACGCACCATCGAAGTGCAAGGTCCTGGCGTCTTCTGGAGCTCCATGGAGGAGAAACGTCACCTACTAAGCGCCGCTTCTTGGCATCCCGTGTTGGATGGTGGTGGAGATGGTGTTCTTCGACGGTTTCGCTCTGGCCGGCCGTGGCGGCGAGGGGAGTGGCCGTATGGAGAGTCGGTGTTCTAGGTGGCTGGCCTGGTCGATGCGGAGGCGGCGGGAAGTTGGGTGGTGTGGGGAAGCAGGTGCTTTGGCTGTGTGCGTTCATCGAGCTAGGTGTCCGTCGCGGCACGGTGGCCGGTTATGCGGTCTGCTACATCAAGTGGAGGTGCTCTGTTCAAGGGAATGGTGGTACGGCAGCTCCGGCGGAGGCTAGGTGTTTGGGGCGATGGGGTGGATTCAATTGTGGTTCTTCCAGATGGCTCGGGGTGCTTAGTGCTTTTTTACGTGGTCTTGTTGTGTTTTCTGGTTCCTACTGGACTAGCTTGTAAGATGTATTGAGCTTCCTAATATATGTATCGGATCCTGATCAAAAATAAAAAGATATACCCAGTCTGTATTGTAACATTACCGTCGCTATCTTCTAGCGTGACAATGAAAGTTGGGTTAGAGACTAAACCGGCCGACCGGAACACGCCAAGTTCCAACATAAGTCTTGCACTGTCAATTCGCCCTCCACTACATGTTATTCTATGAACTATAGACCATAGTAAACGTACTTAGTCCTCGGGAGGTCAAATCAAATCCCCCGCCATATCTCACCAAACACGCATCAAGGTACCTAGTCCAACGCTACAAGTAGTTTTAATAATTTCTTGTAGCATAGATCAACATTCTCTTGAGTTATGATTCATGAATACTCTAGGACAGCTACAGTTTACGGATGTTACGGAACGATTGCGACAACTTGAGTTGATAAAGAGAACAGGGATTCGGATATCTTAGTACATTATGTTCACATGCATGTATGTCATGTTTCATGCTTCGGAATTTGACATCAAATCGTCGTATATTTCCCTGTTTAACACAGAGCAACATGAGAAACAATATTTTTTTTCCCTAGAGTGACTAATGACAGACAAATAACACCACTAACTTGCGGTGTATGTAAAGGCGCAGCCAAAGGAGACGAAACAAAGGAACAATCACCATCACCCGGTGTAAGCAACTAAGCATCAACCCCAAATCTCAGTGGACAGTGGGTCCACCCATGAGGCAGCTACCTGGCTAAGGCTGTTCTTCAGTTCCACACCCGAATGATCACACTTAACAGGCTAAACGCATCTTAATAATGTTCAGACAGGCGCGCCAGCCAAAAAGGCATTGCAACTTACGCTAAAAGCACATTATACCCACAAACTAGGCCAGATTAATTAACGAACGGCTGACGGCGTAATTATCGGCCTACGGTGTGCAAAGTGGTGACTGGAAGATGCATTAAAAAAAAAGTGGTGGCTGGAAGACGAATTCAGAGGTCAACACTGATGTGGACGTCGTTATAGTAGGTCGCACATACTTTCAGATGCAGGCTTCAGCTTCAATAATCAGGTACTGGCTCCCGGCCGGGTCCCATGCATCATGCAATGCTCAACTGCTGATGCTTCAGCTAATTGTTGTGTCTACTGATCTGGTCTGAAAGTCAAGGGCCACCCGATAATATAATCCAGTGCTCCATTGACAATCTAATCCAGTGCTCTAGATCGTAGTGGCACTCTGTACATGATTTGTTCTGGTACTGAATTAAATGGTACGTTTTGACTTGTGAGTAGCTAGAAAACAGCAGTGAAGACTGAAGACAGATGTACTGAGGTTTAGGTTTTCAAGTAGTTGAGACTTCAGAGGACTAGAGGACCATGCATGGATGCTGCTCCTAGGTGTCAACCTAAGTTGACTTGTGCAGATCACTGATTCGTGGACAAAGACAAATCAACACTGTAGTACGCGCTTGGACTACTTCAGTCATGTGGTGGTTGTCTCTAATGACTTGCCAAACATAAGCGATAAGCCTCATTCCTGACATTAGCTTATTTTATAGCAATCATCCTGATATTAGAATGTGAAGATACGGATAGACCAATAAAGGATGCAGCCCATTTTGCTAGGGTACGGGCATACCTTCCTTGGGCTCGGCCTTTTTACTATCTCTAGCTCATATATGGGCTGGCCGAAATTTTCAGTTTGGCATCGTCACACACTCACACTGACACACACACCCTTGGACCCTGCTGGGTCCACCACTGCAGATAGGACCAATTATGTGATTTCAGCATAGAGTATAGAGGAGTAAATTGTATCAGGCTTTGTATCAGGTCATGCATAAGTTTTCACTTGTAATGTCTAGCACGAATATTGATGTAGACAACATCACCTATCTCTCTGTAGACTTTTGAGTGGAACCGACTGGTGCATGCAGTTCAATATGGTCCGTTCCTATAGTTTTCTACACGAATATTAAGACATGTGTATTTTACATACGATTTTGGAAAAAAATCGGAAGAGGGAATCCATAATAGCCACCAAACTAGAACAAATCATAAAATCTCTCTGTTCAAGATTGGGACTCATTTTTTGGATGGCTAAAATTGTCCATAAATCGCACCAGACCATACATTATGGAATTTTCTTCAAAAAACTATAGGCCTTACAATCAGAAACGGAGGGAGTGCTAGTTAGATATGTTTGTAATTTCGCCGGTTGGTCGACAAAAATAGATGAAACTGAATGCCTTTGGTGCCATTGTCTTTGGCGAGGTAACTCAGGTGCTTGAACAGAAAACTTCCACCTCTAAATAGGTGGAATAGTATCTTTCATGACGATGTCTGCGTCAAAACCGCGTGGACGACAACTTTGGGTCAGACGATCAACGCTTTGCAATATTATTTCCTATTGTTTAGTCATTTTGCGAGCTGCCATTTTTTTGGCTGGATCAATCCTTAATGTGTGAACTGGCCCTTGATATATCGAATTGCGTAGGCCGAGTGTAATTGATCTCTTCTGATAGTAATATATTCCCCTTTTATCAAAAAAAAGTGGGATGGATATACTAAGCTATTGTTAGAAGGAATTTGGAATCGGATGATCCTACACCACGAATTGGAATGATAAGTCTATGAAAGTACTACGGTAGAGATGGCTAAATTAAAGTGCTACAATCGTTGGAGCGAGAATACTATTGATGAAAATAGATTCATTACATTGAATATACCATGCCGAGCAAGGTATTCAACGAAAATGCTAATAAAGTTTAGAAAAGGAGATTCGTACCTTTCTAGCATGCAAAGTACCGTCACGAGAAGACATGACGTGGGATCACCATGGCAAGTCTCAGGGCTGAGTACCCCAAGTTTTGTATAGAGGGAGAAGTTAGCGCGCTGATAGTTCCGTCGGCTGACAAGATAGGATTTACCCAAGTTCGGCCCCGCATTATGAGGTAAAGATGTTTGTCTGATATGTATTTATGGTGATATGAGGTTACATGGTGGCCGTAGTGGCGATTGTGGTGGTAAGACGTGGTCTTGCTATGGCTATGCATGTCTATCTGTTGGTTGTTGATGCGTGTGAAGTACACGTTCGTCAGGAGACTTCAAGTGTAAGGTTTGATGAGTACAGCGGCAAGTCTTCCCTCAGTGTGAAACAATGATGCTTTGAAGGTGTCAACGGCGCTAGAAACCTTGTGTCGGTGGGGATGTTGATTTCCCTGGCGGCGTCAAAAAACTTGGAGTTGTTGGCTTGGAACCTGCACACAAGACAATCAAACTACTTTGCCCAACGAGTCAGTGAGGGTGTTAACCTCACCAGCTTGCTGAAAACAAAGGATTAAATGTATAGTGTGGAAAATGATGTTTGCTTGCAGAAAATGAAAGAGAACAATGATTGCAGTAGGTTGTATTTCAGATGTAAAAGAATGGACCGGGGTCCACAGTTCACTAGTGGTGTCTCTCCATAAAGATAACTAACATGCTGGGTAAACAAATTACAGCTGGGCAATTGGCAATATTGATAAGTGCATAATATGCATGTGCAAGTTGTAGTGTCTACTATGAGATTCATTTGGGCATTACGACAGAGTACACAGACCGCTATCCAGCATGCATCTGTGCCTAAATGGGTTAGCGTACGCACCCCTTCCAGTATTAAGTGGCAAGCAACAGACAATTATATTAAGTAAAGTGCATAATGTAAACAACACATTCATCCTTAGACAAAGCATTGCTATTTTACCCCTAGTGGCAACAGCACATCTACAACCTTAAAACTTTCTGTCACTGTCCCAGATTTAATAGAGGCTGAACCCAATTATCTAGCATAAATACTCTCTCTTGGAGTTACAAGCATTCACTTGGCCAGAGTTTCAACAAGTAACAGAGAGCATGCAAGATCATAAAAGACATAAACATGATAATACAATATTCAACTTGACATAGTATCAATATTCATCGGATCCCAGCAAACACAACATGTAGCATTACAATAAGATGATCTTGATCATGATAGGCAGCTGACAAGATCTAAACATGATGACACAAGTGGAGAAGACAACCATCTAGCTACTGCTATGGACCCATAGTCCAGGGATGAACTACTCACACATCACTCCGGAGGCGGGCATGGCGATGTAGAGCCCTCCGGTGATGATTCCCCTCTCCGGCAGGGTGCCGGGGAGAGCTTCAAAACCCTCCCGAGTTAAGGTCGATGACGGCGGCGGCGGATATTTTCTGGAAGTATGGCTCGGGTACTTAGGGTTTTTCCCGAAAAGACGAATATATAGGCGAAGGGGCGGCGTCGGTGGAGGCTCGAGGGCCCAACACCCCCTGGCAGCGCGGCCAAGGGCCCACCCGCGCGAGGAGGGGGTGTGGGCACCTCGGTGCCCCCTTCGTCTCTCCTTCGAACTCAGTGTACATGTTGGAAAAATAGGGGCTTCGGTTCTTTTCTCGTGCAATTCCGAGAATATTCGCAGAACAACTTTTCTGGAACCAAAAACAGCATAAAACAAGAACTGGCACTGTGGCATCTTGTGAATAGGTTAGTCCCGGAAAATGCATAAAAATGATATAAAGTGTATATAAAACATGTAGCAATTGGTATAATATAAGCATGGAACATCATAAATTATAGATACGTTGGAGACGTATCAGTTGTCCTCCTAAAGGTGTCACTGCATAGCTTTTATAAAGGGAGCCAGGTAGGGTTTACAAGAGTTCTAATAGACTACGTACGTCTTGTTCATGTTTTGTACTTCAAGTAATTGTTGGGCCGTCAGGTGGGCCTTAGTCTGAAACGGACTACCAATAGTGGGGGACCCAAAAGGTATGCCCACGTCACTACTCACTAGCCCCCGAGTGTCTGGTCGATTCGAAGAATCGGGCAAAGACTAATAGCAGCATGTCAAGTAGGCATAGTAGATGTGTCATGTATGTTGATGACCATGTGATGAATGCATTAGCCATTATTTGAGAGTTGAATCATTTACGAGAAATCCAGTGTAGGTGTAAGAAAACCGATAGCAATAAGTCTGATGCGATCGATAAAAAGATCGACTTTAAGAAATCCGGTGCGGGCTATAGAGAACCCGACTTTGATAAATCTGGTGCAGGCTGTAGAGAACCTGACTTTGATAAATCCGGTGCAGGCTATAGAGAGCTTGACTTTGATAAATCCGGTGCAGGTTATAAATAACCCGACTTTGATAAAGCCGGTGCAGGCTGTAGAGAACCCGACTTTGATAAATCCGGTGCAGGCTGTAGAGAGCCCGATTTTGATAAATATGTTGCGGGCTGTAGAGAACCCGACTTTGATAAATATGTTGCAAGCTGAAGAGAACCCGACTTTGATAAATCTAGTGCTTTTAACTCAGTAATTTGTCGGGTGCGACAGCGCTCTCGATGGGAGTAGCTCCTGAGTGTCTGGACGATTCGAAGAATCGGGCAGAGACATGATACGTCCATTTTGCATCACTATTTTGTATCATAATTTACTGTTATTCATTGATATATTTCATATTTAGAGGTGATACTTATGTAATTTTACCTATTTTGCATGATTGATGATTATTGGAGAATTAACCACCGGAGTCAGGATTCTGCTGGAAAAAGGACTGTCAAGACACTATATTTCTGAAGATCAAAAATTTACAGAAAATATCCCGAAGTCCTATTTTGTTAGATGACGGAGGTAGCCAAAAGGGGAGGCCAAGGTGGGCCACCATGGGCCCACACCATGCCATGGCGCGGCCCACCTGGCTGGCACGCCGCTGATGCGTGTGAAGCACACATTCGTCAGGAGACCTCAAGTGTAAGGTTTGATGAGTGTAGTGGCAAGTCTTCTCTCGGTATGAAACCAAGGTTTATCGAACCAGTAGGAAATCGGATGCTCTGAAGGTGTCAACGGTGCCAGAAAACTCGACGCAAAGTCTTGACAGTTGACTTGGAACCTGTACACAAGACAATCAAACTACTTTGCCCCGACGAGTCAGTGAGGGTGTCAATCCGACCAGCTTGCTGAAAACAAAGGATTAAATGTATAGTGTGTAAAATGATGTTTGCTTGCAGAAAATGAAAGAGAACAATGATTGCAGTAGGTTGTATTTCAGATGTAAAATAATGGACTGGTGTCCACAGTTCACTAGTAGTGTATCTCCCTAAAGATAATTAACATGCTGGGTAAACAAATTACAACTGGGCAATTGACAATATTGATAAGTGCATAATATGCATGAGCAAGTTGTAGTGTCTACTATGCGATTTATTTGGGCATGACGACAAAGTACACAGACCGCTATACAGCATGCATCTGTGCCTAAATAGTCCACCTTCAGGTTAACATCCGTACACCTTCCAGTATTAAGTTGCAAGCAACAGACAATTGCATCAAGTAAAGTGCATAATGTAAACAACACATTCATCCTTAGACAAAGCATTGTTGTTTTACCCCTAGTGACAACAGCACATCTACAACCTTAGAGATTGCTGTCACTCCCCCAGATTAAATAGAGGCTGAACCCAACTATCTAGAATAAATACTCCCTTTTGGAGTCACAAGAATTCACTTGGCCAAAGCTTCAACAAGTAACGGACATAGACATGATAATACAATATTCAACTTGACATAGTATCATTATTCATCGGATCCCAGCAAACGCAACATGTAGCATTACAATAAGATGATCTTGATCATGATAGGCAGCTCACAAGATCTAAACATGATGGCACAAGTGGAGAAGACAACCATCTAGCTACTGCTATGGACCCATAGTCCAGAGATGAACTATTCACACATCACTCCGGAGACAGCCATGGCGATATAGAGCCATTCGGTGATGATTCCCCTCTTCGGCAGGGTGCCGGGGAGAGCTTCGGAACCCTCCCGAGTTAGGGTTGACGACGGCGGCGGCGGATGTTTTCTGGAGTATTGGCTCGGGTACTTAGGGTTTTCCCGATAAGACGAATATATAGGTGAAGGGGCGGCGTCGGTGGAGGCCCGAGGCCTCCTCACCATGTGGCGGCGTGGTAGAAGGTGGGGCCGCGCCACCAGGTGGTGAGGGCGGCTCACGGCCCCCTTCGTCTCTCCTTCGGACTCCGTGTACGTGTTCGAAAAATAGGGATTTCGGTTCTTGTTTCGTGCAATTCTGAGAATATTCGCAGAACAACTTTTCTCGAACCAAAAACAGCAGAAAACAGGAACTGGCACTGTGGCATCTTGTTAATAGGTTAGTCCCAGAAAATGCATAAAAGTGATACAAATTGTATATAAAACATGTAGCAATTGGTATAATATAAGCATGGAACATCAGAAATTATAGATACGTTGGAGACGTATCAGCCGCCACGTGGTGAGGGGGCCTAGGCCCACCTCTGCCGGTGCCCCTTTTCGTACATCATCCCCAGGAAACGCTAAGACCCACGGAGTCGTCGAGGAAATATCCCGCCGCCTCCACGAGGCGGAAAACACCAGAGAGAAAAGCTCTCCGTCAGGGAGAAATCTGTCGGGGAAATTCCTTCCCAGAGAGGGAAAATCATCGCCATCGTCACCGTCATCGAGCTGGACTTCATTGGGATCATCATCATCTCCACCACCGACACCATCATCTCCACCGCTCCACTCCATTCCGTTGTAACATCTAGGGTTGAATCTTGTCTAGTTTGTAGGGGAAGCTTTCCCGGTGTTAATTACTCCTCGTGGTTGATACTATTGAGTGAAACCGTTGAATTAAGGTTTATGTCCAGATTGTTATTCATCATTATATCACCTCTGATCATGTTCCATATGATGTCTTGTGAGTAGTTCGTTTAGTTCTTGAGGATATGGGAGAAGTCTTGATGTTAGTAGTGAATTATGTTGAGTAATATTTAATGGTTTGATTTAAGTTGTGGTGCTATTCTTCTAGTGGTGTCATGTGAACATCGACTACATGATACTTCACCTTTATGGGCTTAGGGGAATGCATTGTGTATTCGAATATTAATTCTGGGGTTGCCAGAGTGACAGAAAACCTGAACCCCCTTTGGTATATCGATGCATGAGGGATAGCAGGTTCTCAGAGTTTAAGGTTGTGGTTAGATTTATCTTAATTACTTTCTTATATTTGCGGATACTTGCAAGGGGTATAATCACAAGTATGTATTAGTCCTAGGAAGGGCGGTGCATTAGCATAGGTTCACCCACACAACACTTATCAAAACAATGAAGATTAATCAGCTATATGAAGCGAAAGCACTTGACGTAATTCTCGTGTGTCCTCAAAAACGTTTGGTCATCAGAAGTAAACCTACCGGCTTGTCCTTTGCTCCAAAAAGGATTGGGCCACTTGCTGCAATTATTATTACTGTCTTTTATTTACTTGTACTTTATTTATCTGCTATATCAAAAATCCCTAAAAACATGTTTGTTTGTATTTACAGTGAATGGACAGCTTCGAGTTCTGGAAAGTATACGACAGGTTCTGCCTATAGAGCGCAATTTTTCGGTTCCACCAGCACGAATTTCAAAGCCATCATTTGGCGCCAATGGGCGCCGCCTAAATGCAAGATCGTCCTTTGGACTCTTGTGCTGGAAAGAATTCTCACGGCGGACAAGTTATTGCAAAGGGGTTGGCAAAATGATTATTTCTGCCCTTTGTGCCAGAGGAACATGGAGACGGCTACTCACTTGTTCCTGGAGTGCCCATGGGTGAGAGGGGTTTGGGTCAAAGTGGCAGAGCAGTACGGGATGCCAAGGCTAAACCCAGCATGTTGTTCTGACCAAATGAGCTCCATCCACTGTTGGTTATCTTCCATTGCTAAGAATGTGGCCAAGGAACAAGCCAAAGCAATCAGAACAATGTCCACCTTGGTATGTTGGGAAATTTGGAGAGAAAGGAACCGGCGTATTTTTAGGGGAAAACAACCTCTTTCAATGGAATGCTGCACATCATCGGTGAAGAGGCCTCAAATTGGAGATTAGCAGGGGCACCAATCCCTCTCGTTAGGCAGTACGGCGGGGTTCCTTTTGATCCCGGCTGATTTCCTTTGTAGCCTCTCTCTCCCGGACCTCCCCCACTCTCCTTTTCGCTTTTTAGGATCTTCTGTAATCCTTTTACTTCTCCTTAATAAAGAATATGGCAGATCTCTTGCCGTTAATCTGAGTATTTACAGTGAATTCTTAACCAAAACTACTTGTCAACACCTTATGCTCCTCGTTGGGTTCGACACTCTTATTTATCGAAAGTACTACGATTCACCCACTATACTTGTGTGTCATCAAGACTAATAACCGAACATTCATCGGGTGCCTTTTGCCAGAGAAGGTTGTTAGTCGAAAGTGCTTCAACTTGTGCTCTTTGTGATGGTTGTTTGCTTTGATGGGCAGAATCACACAGTAGACCTAGTACGCTCGACGGATCGGGACCAGTTAATTGCACTTGGGCAAAACCTTACTAGCCTACTTCAAGTTTGATTCCCTGGACTCGAACCTGGAAAGAGCTGGTCAGGTTCGACCCAGGCCGCGGAGGTCTTACAAGAGTCGATCCTGCAACATAATTGTGCAGGTACCCAACGCGTCTGTCATGATTTTCTTCATGTCTGTTGACGTGGAAACTTTCAAGGCAAGTGCAATAGTTGCGGGTCCCGGCCGGCTCGATGGATGTGCGGGTCTTATTTTTGCACCATGTGTGCAGCATCCGAGGGTTATATGCGGCGGGCACAACTCGGGAAGTTTATACTTGCGACCGTGATGGTGGTGAATCGTGTGAAAGTACAGTGTATGACTGACTCGTAGGAGGATTTTTATTGTCAACACTGTCGAATGTCTGTTGGCATGACTAATCTCGGTCGACTGCGACGAGTACCCACTGAAATATTTGGTCGAGTGCGTGGTAGCGCGTTGCTGTCGAGTATCTTGCAAGTGCCTCTCAATGGGAGTCGACGCGGCGGATGTAGGAGAGCGACACAAGGGGACGCGCAAGTGTTAGTTCACCCGTAGCGATCCTTCCTAGGCCGCTTAAAAAATGGCCCAATATGAAAGCTAGTGTTATTTTATATTTTTTTTCATAATTTGAAAAGCATGATCTAAATTTAAAATTTGAACAAATCTCAGAATTCTAATCGTTTATGAAATTTGGAAAGATTTAAAACCGATTTTTTTGAAAAACTTACATTTTTAAAGAAAATTAAAACTTTTTTATCTGAACTATTTTCAAATCCAAACATTTTGAAAATCTGAACAGTTTCAAATTTGTTTTTTATTTGAACAATGTTAAAATTCGAACAATTTTCAAAATCCAAAAAAAATATTTTAAAAAAAGTCTGAACAATTTTCATAAACTAAGAAAGAAACGTAAAAACACTAGAAAAAAAAAGGAATAATCGGAACACGGGCCGGCCAACCTACATGGTACGCGGTAGTCTTTTTGTTTTTTTGGTAAGGTACGCGGTAGTCTCATGTGGCCGGCGAATCCAATAGGTCGCGTAACGCGAGCGTTACCAGGCCTCGCATAATACATTTATTTTTCCAAATCCAACCAAAAACAGGGCAGACAACAATTCCACTATGTACACTAGCGTAGTACTTGGCTGCATAAAAATCACCCCCTTTCCAATTAGTTCTCCATGCATCAGGCCGTGTTTCATCCAACTGGAGATCACCTAACCAAGTCATCAGGATTTGAAACTCATCATATGCCCTAACCGAAAGCGGCAAATGAAAACATGTCGACTTGTCTGCTACTCCAAGTAATTCTTTCACATAAATCTTTTCTTCCATAGCATAAGAAAATAATCTAGCAAATCTCTGGCTAAGGGGCACAGAATCACCCCCAATTTTCCACTCATCCAACCAAAATAGAGCCGAAGCACCATCATGTATCTCTGGCCTAGCAATCAGCCGATATTTATCCATAAGTTTAGTAACATCTCTCCACCAAAACGATCCACACAAGTTTTCAGCATGTGGTACCTTTCCAGTATAGTACTGATTCCAAACCAAAGACACCCAAGGAATATCCTCTTTATTATAAAACTTATGCAAGAACTTCATCAGTAGTGCATCATTTTTAATTCCAAAGTTTACTATACCCAAACCACCTTTATCCTTCGGTTTACAAATGGACTCCCAGGAAGCAAGAGACTGCTTTGGAGTATCTTCATTTCCTCTCCACATACATTGTCGAATGATCCTATTCAGCTGATCAATGACTCCTTGAGGAGTATGTAAGGTGCACAGAAAATGCAATGGAAGTGAAGCAAAGACCGAAGTGATGAGCTGGAGCCTAGCCCCTTGTGAAAGAAGGCTGGAAGTGGCCCAGAGCTTTCTTTCCAATCTAGTGATCACAGGAGTTAGATCAATAATTCTTGGCCTCAACGTGCCAACCAACAGGCCCAGATAAGCAAATGGTAGCGTTCCCACTTGGCACCCAAAATTTTGTGCCAAGGTAACCATTTGATCATTTGCAACATTTCTAGGCAGCATGCAGGACTTGTGAAAATTTATCTTCAATCCTGTAGTAACCGAAAATTGCTGCAGCAATTGCTTTAAAGCTATTACCTGATCAAGCTCTACGGGCATTATCAAAAGCGTATCATCCGCATATTGTATCACTGGATAATTCTCATCCATCGTGTCAATTGGCATACGAATTTCACCTCTAGCGTGCAGATCATTTATAGCCTCCTGTATCAAATTGGAACCCAAGGTGAAAACAAGAGGTGACAGGGGGTCGCCTTGACGCACCCCTCTTTTGCAAACAAACTGTTTTCCAGGCACACCATTTAATAGGACCGATGACGTGCCAGAAGATAGCAACTCCTTAATCCAAGAAATGAACCTAGCATCAAACCCTTTACACCCTAGGATTTTTATAATAGCCTCATGCTCGATTGTATCAAACGCTTTCTCAAACGCTTTCTCGATTGTATCACTGCCTCTAAGGCGAGGCCAACCAGGTCCTCATCGAGGCGGAGAGATGATCGTCCAAAAGAAACAACCAAGATAAAATGATTGGATCTGTCTGTGGGATGAACAGACTTATTGAACAAATGTTTAACTTCGCTGGCAAAAGCATTCCCACGTGAGAAATCCAAATCTAAAACCCTAGCAGCATGAACCAACGATGTGGCCGGATCAATAGGATCAACTTCCAGCAGTCTGACCGGCCCCTTATCGTCATCAACAATCACAGGATTTCCATTATCAAGAAGAACTCCATTAACCATAACCAATCTAGACTGGACTTTAACACGGTGGCATGAGAAAGATAGCTCAGATCCAGGATGGATGAATTCATGTACCTTAATGGGACGCTGATCAACAATGACACCAAGATCATCAACAAGAAAAACCCTCCTGATCTTTGGATCCACCCAGATGAAACCATTGTAGAGGTGGTTTAAAGCCCGAGAAAGTTTGTGGGAGAAGATTGCCCTCCATCGCCATCAGGCAGGGGCCGTGAGGAAGGTGTTAGGCATTGGGAGAGAGGGGGTGGACGGCGGTGGCGGAGTGCCTGCCGTCGGGGAAGGTGGAGGAAACCCTAGTTTGCCCTAGAGTCGCCATGAGAGTCGGTGGAGAGGAGAGTCGCCATGAGAGTCCGTGTTGGGGCTGACTTTTTTTTTAATTTTTTTTTAATAGGAGATATTTAAAAAATATGGTTCAAATTTTGAGAATGGTTCCAAATTTCAGAGTGGTTCCAAATATAAATTGTTTCTAAATTTAAAAAAAATCAGTTTTTAAACTTCCATTTTTGAAAATGGTTCAGAATTTAAAAATGGTTATGAATTTCAAGTGGTACCAAATTTTAAAACGGTTCCAAATTTAAAATGGTTCCGAATTGAAAATATTTCCAAATTTAAAAATTCTTCATTTTTTGAAAATGATTCCAATTTGAAATGGTTCCAAATTTAAAAATGTTTGTTTTTTAAAATGGTTCCAAGATTAAAAATGGTTCCGAATTTTAAAACGGTTCCAAATTTTAAAAATGGTTCCAAAATTTAAAAAAAATGTTCATATTTCTAAAAATAGTTCCAGTTTGAAAATTGTTCCAAATTAAAAATGGTTTCGAATTTTAAAATGGTTTTAAATTTGAAAATGGTTACAAATTTGAAAATGGTTCCAAATTTAAAAATGGTTCCAAATTTAAAAATTGCTTCGAATTTAAAAATGGAACCATTTGAAAATGGTTACAAATTTAAAAATGGTTCTAAATTTGAAAATGGTTCTAAATTTGAAAATGGTTACAAATTTGACAACGGTTCCAAATTAGAAAAATGGTTCCAAATTTAATAATGGTTCCAAATTTAAAAATTGTTCCATTCTCAGAAATGTTTACGAAATTAAAAATGGTTCCAAATTTGAAAACGTTTGCAAAATTGAAAATGGTTCCATTTCTGAAAAATGTTAACAAAATTAAAAAATGTTTACGCCATTAATATATGGTTCCAAAATAAAAAATGGTCGCAAATTAAAAATGGTTCAAAATTTGAATATGGTACTATTTTCAAAAATGGTTGTAAATTTAATAATGGTTCCAAATAAAAAAAATGGTTCCATTTTCAAAAATGTTTACGAAATTAAAAAATGGTTCCAAATTTGTAAATGGGTCTAAATTAAAAAATGGTTCTAAATTTAAAAAAGGTCCGAAAATAAAAAATGGTTCCAAATTAAAAATGGTTTCAAATTTAAAAATGGTTCAAAATTAAAAAATGGTTCCGGAAATTTTAAAATGGTTCCAAAATTTATAATGATTCAACAAATGGTTCCGAAATTTGAAATCGTTTCGAAATTTGAATTGGTTCTGAAATTTGAATTGGTTCAAAAATTTGAAAATGGTTCCAAATTTGAAATGGATCCAAAATTTGAAATAATTCAAAACTGGTACCAAATTAAAAAATGGTTCCAGAAATTTTTAAATGGTTCCAAAATTTAGAATGATTCAAAAAATGGTTCTGAAATTTGAAATCGTTCCAAAATTTGAATTGGTTCAAAAATTTGAAAATGGTTCCAAATTTGAAATGGATCTGAAATTCGAAATAATGCAAAAAAAATGGTTCCAAATTAAAAATGGTTCCAGAAATTTTTAAATGGTTCTGAAATTTAGAATGATTCAAAAAATGGTTCCGAAATTTGAAATAATTCAAAAAATGGTTCCAAATTAAAAATGGTTCCAGAAATTTTTAAATGGTTCCAAAATTTAGAATGATTCAAAAAATGGTTCCAAAATTTAAAATCGTTCCGAAATTTGAATTGGTTCAAAAAATGGTTCCGAAATTTGAAATCGTTCTGAAATTTGAACTGGTTCCGAAATTTGAATTGGTTCCAAAAATTTACTTTGTTCCGTAATTTCAAAATCGTTCCGAAATTTAAAATGGTTCGCAAATTTGAAACAATCCAACGAACGTCGAATAGAAACAGTCAAACGATGTCAAAAAAATCTGGAAAAGACAAACATTCGGGAAACAGTAACTGGGCCAGGCCCATTAGCACCTCGCGTGGAGGAAGGGGTACGCGAAGCTAATCTTCGGTTCGCGTAACGCGACCTATAGGCTCGCCCCATGTGGCCTATGGACAATATATAGAGAGATAGGATTCGCCGAAAGAAAGATGGGCCAAAAGAACCAACCCTAGAAGGATTAAGAAAAGAAAATTACGTTATGGGGTTGGCCATTCGGAGAATTAACAGAATAAGAAAGGAATTTGGCTGGTTGGAGGAGAATGGCCCATTGTGAATATCTGAAACTTCTAACGATTTTTCCATGTATTAAATTGTAGGAAAGTGATTATGGCTCAAAAACAAATTGCCTACTATTTCCCGAATAAATCACGGAAATTTTAATAAATAGATTTTGTCTTAAAAAAATTAGTCTCCACCTAAATTTAGTTTTTATGAAAACTTATTTTTGTAAAAAGTGCTTACAGATCTTTAATAAACACCATGAAACTATTAGGGTTTAAATAAACCGTATTTTTTCTCCGAAAAATCCAAACATAAAAATTTAGGTTCTAAATATATGAAATAGATATTTTATATGCATAATTATTTTATTTGGAAATGTCATATTATTTCCTCTCTTTTGGTATAGAAGCAAGTGGAAAAACATTTGAAATGTTCGAAAAGTCAAATAAAATCCTCATGAGTCACATGAGACATATAAAAATATTAATCCACCATATTTGTTAAGGTCATATTATCTGCATAAAATATTTCAAGCAGGGTGGAAACCAATATTTAAATGGTGCTCAATTGCATTTGCATGTATTTCAAACCAAATCAAACAAAAGCAAGTTGGTTTTGTACAATTTTCCAAACTAATATTTAGAATTTTGATAGTCATGTCAATCCACTCCTATATAAAGGATTAAACATAGGCTAATTTGTTTTTTACAAAATCAACACACTCAATTCAACTCAATCATCTTATCTAATTCATTTATATTCTGAAAGTTTAAAACATTTGTGATGTTATGCCTTCTACCTCCAAAATACATCAATAAAATTGTGTCCCGCTAGGCTGCCTTGCAAGCTATGTCTAACTACCCATAATGCATGTGACGGTTTTAGATACCTTTCTACTGGATTTGAAGAGATGTACGTCTTTTTATCAGGTTATTTTAGATTTTGCAATGTTCTTGCAATTCTCTTTTTTGGGCCCAGAAAATTGCGAGGAGTGACAAACAACAACTTCAAAAGATATTTTATAATTTTATTTGAATCAAATATGTTTGATGTCTGTGTGCTTTGATTTCTTAAATCGCATATATTTGGTAAATCGCATATATTTGGCTATTAATGAAAAAGGAATAATAGTTGGCGGGGTTGCATCGTGAGTGGGAACATAATGCTTGGGCGACGATGACACAGAAGGAGGAACGGTTTTTGATTAAGGTTCTTTTAGGTGGCGCATAGTTAAGCACCATGGACGCAACATTGAATTTCAAGCACTAGGGCCTTGCTTATTGGGCCGAGGTAAGTATGTGCCTGTGAGGTTATGCTAGGAGTTTAGACGGTTGGATTCAGCTTTATATTGGTATATCAGAATATAATATCGAGTGTAACTTTCATCCTTTATGCAGAAAAAACGTAAAAACGACTTCCTCGTAAATATCATTTTGTTACAAGGTTTACATTTACTCCCTTAAAAGAGTCTTACTGAACAACAATTCGATGTATTTTTACCGCAGCGCATAGCAACCACAAGATTTGCCGTGGGTCTATGAAAAATATCTCGGTTACATAAATATCGTGCATAATATCAAGATCAAACATGCACAGGATACGGGAGATCAGCTTAGGAAAATGAAAATGAACTAGCGTATCACCAACGTACTCACCATGCCCCACCATGAAAGGTACATTGACATGGACTGATATGGGCATGGTTGTATGAATCTGGAGAACATCACAGACCCTGCTATGTACAAGAGCTTTGGAGGCTAGGAGCCTGAAATGATAATTGATACTTCTCATTCTATCAATTTGGGTTTAGCTAGCTTGTTAACTTCTGATCTATTCTCTCCGTCCGAAAAAGATGTCATAAAAATAAATGTATATAAACATATCTTAGTGCTAGATATATCCATTTTACTTACATCTTGTAAAATGGCCAGAGAGATTCAACCTGCAAATCACATCGAGAAGAAACATGGATATGTAGAGATGTCAATACATGGATGGCAAAATAAATATATATGTAGAATGTAAATTAAATATCGTGGTATATGCTACATGTACATGGACCGTCGTAAGAAAAGGAATCTACAATGAAAAGAACTGGGCCTAACTTGCATAAGAGAAGTAAGCTGTCATGAGTCATAACATACACATTTGTGATAACTCTGCGTTTATAGCCCATCACTATAGCCATGCCGATCAAAAGAACTCTGCGTGCAAATAACGCAGTTATATATCTGGATACGGTGGAATATGGGAGACGTCTTGAACTGTTGACGAGTACAGTAGTTTCTAGCTACTTTATCGCATTTTACATCGATACATGATATATAGTGTGATCTCGACGGGCGTAGGCGTCGACACCGCGTGTATCAGTTCCCGCGCGGAAGGGAAGATAGATGATAGACACAGATCGACCAACCTGCAGCTGTCATTTGGCGTCGCGCGCTGCAGGTCGGGACGAAGTTCCGGCGCCGCGGCGGTTGGACTCGACGGCGCTATCAGGGAGGGGGCGATCCAGCGGGAGCTGGCGCGGCCACCGGCGCCGGGCGGTTGTTGTCCCCGGTGGCTGATCCTACGCGACGCTCTCCGCTCGTCGCTGACGCCGACGGCGCCTACGAGGACCTCCTGGACGAAGGAGAGCTCGACGCCGTCGAGGAACGCCGCGTGACGCTCCTCCGTCCACCCCTCCCCGCGCGCTAGCACGGCCAGACGATCGTCCATCCGATCGATCTGCTCGCCGCGCTTACGGCCGGACGATGTAGGCTCTTCTTGACGACGACGAATGTTATATGGGGTCGCACCACCCACCCGCGGAAAATATCTAGCGATCTGACGATGACGAAGCTGTATGCAAAATGCACTCTACTGTATATTTAATGGCCACGTCAAAGTATATCAGCATGGCGATACCAGACTGGTGGGCCACCACGAATGCGACGTCCGGCGTGTCCCATGTACCGTTGAGGCCTTATCTTCGAAAGATATTTTGGGCTGCGAGAGCGAGTGGCACGGCTATGCAAGTCCGTTGGAGCAAAAGCGCGGCGCACTTTTACGCGAAAGTATCGCGAGTGAGGTGTGAGGTCGGTATTTTCTAAAAAATCTGAAATGACATTTTGAAGTTTAAAAAATTCAAAATAATATTGTGTGGATGCACACTCATGTTATCTACAAATCTGCAAAGTTTTGCTATATATAGTTTGTATTTTAGGCTCCATAAAATCGTTGCTCTGGAAGAGGGAACAAACTCTTTTCATTAACGTTTCTTGTGGTACGTCATTTTTTTGGACGATTTTGCTCCCCCCTCCCTCCCTCACAAATCACATATTACCCACCAATACCACCGGTAAGTGGAAGAAAACGATTCAAGTTTTTTATTTCATCCTGTGTCTCTTCCATCGACATGCATCATGTGCTTCTCTCCGACCTAACCCCACGGCGTGGCCCCTGCAGCTGAGTTGTACCGTGGTGATCCCCTGTCGAATTCGTCCAGCACCAAAGCCGAGATTGGCGTCCCCTTCAGCCGCACCCGCTTCCGCTTCCCCTTCCCCTCCCCTCTCCCAGTCGCCCCGGCCACCGCTGCGGGCACGACCGCCGCAGGAGAAGGAGGACTAGGAGCGGGTCGATGTCGGCGTTGCCGCCGACTCCTCTTCCAGGCTCGGATCTACGACCTGCAGCTCGCGTACCACGAGGCATGCATCCTCACCGAAGTGGCGCGCCCGCACATGGAGTTGGACGCCATCCGTGGTCCGTGGAGACCGCTGGCGATCGAGGCCGCCGTGCTGCTTTGGCCAAACGCTTCTCTGTCTGCATCGAGTTCATTGGGCACATCTTGACCAGCAGCACTTAAACTACTCCCAAATGGATGCATGGCCAGTACAAACCGTGTGAGCCAATTCATCCCCAAATCGTGTCGTGTGATTATATCATATGCGCGGAGAGTTCTTCCAATTCACTAAATATGCATATTCAGTCTTCTGATTGACTTTATGTCCAGACCTCGTGCAACATCAGTTGCAACAAGAACAAAGTAAATCCAAGACTGAACTTCTGCAGTCCTTCCATCAGATTAAAATCCTGGACTAAGCTTTCAAATTAAAATCGGTTTGGTGACAAGATGTCCGGGTTCTCATTTGTTCTTAACCATGGCCAGATATATATCAGTCTCATTTGGTACATATGTTGCTTTTTTCCTATAACTAAGTTAGGTCAAATAATGCACTAGCGACAAAAGCGTCTTCTTAGTTCCCAAGTTTCTTTCATCTGTCGCGTTCGCCGTCCCCCTATTCGTGTATGCTGCTGATGAGTATTTGAGTAGCATATGCCAGCCCGGCCCGGTGCAACATCGCCTTAAAGCCAAGCGCGAGTACAAACGATATCAATTGTATTTGTTATAGCTATAGCTAGATAGGTCATGGTCGTATACTTGCTTTCTATAAATCAAATGTACGCAATTTGCGTGCTCTAAAAAAAAAAGAGGTCATGGTCAAGAGACATGCGTAGGGATGCGACCCACTCATCGGGGGCACATGCAAAGCAGGCCAAAAGAACACACCTGCAGCAACCTATCGTCGACCTGCTGCAGGGCAACATGCACCAGTCTACAAACCTGACCGATGATCGCCAACTGTGCAACATAATGCTATTCGGAAAAAATGTCACACAATGTAGTGGCATAGTTTACGTAGCGAATACAACATTCATTCTACACGGTAGCACAAGCCAATGAGAAAACAACCTACATTTTCTGACGGTATCAGCAACCCCATCAAACACACTTCGTTTCATCAACAAACACCGATTTTCAGGAGTGAGTAGGGAATATTCTAGGGGCTTAAAAATATCCAATATATAAAAATCACACCGTAACAAACGCACATCATTTTTGTTACGGTCACTCAATATCAGATTTTTTTTCTTTAAGTTGGAAAGTGCAGAGGAAAATAGCGCGTGACCCTGACGGTACCTTAGCAAGAGAAAACTTGAAGGCTGTGGTCTCACTTATTTTACTGCGAGTTAATTATTTTCTACAATTATTTGTATAGCTTTATGCAATGAGATTTATGTTGTGTCATTTGACGGAAGATTTTTTTCTTCTTTTGATCGTGTATTTTTCACTCCCGTTGCAACGCACGGGCATGTTTCCTAGTCATATATATAAAAATATCTTTTCAATGCAAAATTGTTCATACATGTACTATACATGTTATGCACTTCCATGTTTCTATCTGTCGTGGTGGGAATCACGCAGATGCCATGGGGGTGGCTTAGTCTGGGGCCGATTGGACGCTTGAGGATTTGGGAGAGGGTTGGTATGGTGGAACCGCACACGAAGAACACTGCAAACACAAAGATCTACCCTGCTTCGGGGCCCTCGTGAGGAGGTAAAACCCCTACTGCAGCACTAGCCTACTTTGGTGTATATCATCTCATATGCGGTGGGTACAAATGCTCCATGAGCTGAGCTCGATTTGCCTCCAAGAAGTCGTCCCTGTCTAGAGGAAGAAGAAGAAGGCTCCTGTGAGCAAGAGGAAGAAGAGAGAGCCCAAAGGGCTGTGCGTGTCCACGCGTGTCCCCTAGAGCCATCCCCCTTGTGCTCTTTATAAAGAGAGACCAGGGGACAAGGACTGGCCCACAAACACTGCTCACGCACTGTAGATAAGTTGACTCTGATGGGATGGGCCTCCTTTGTCTTCTAGCTTCTGTCTCCGGCATCTCCGGTAGATGATGTCCTTTCCTTTGTCCTCTAGCATTTGTCCTCTGAATCTCCACGTCCTCTTCTTCTCCTCTCCTGAAGATATTTGTGATGACTCGGATGAGGATGTCCCGGTCGAGGTAGAGTTGGTGGAGATATCGGTTGAGGTAGTGTCTGGTCCAGTCCGAGGGGAAGGCATCCCGGCCTGCCCGAGGCTGGACTTCAACCTGGTCCGATCGAGCCCTGGCGATGAAACGAGGCGAGACATGAGGCGAGGCGCCAGCCTCGGCCCAGCCGAGGCTGCAACATGAATTGATCTGCCGAATCTGCAGGTGCCTTGGCCTGCTGGGCAGCTCGGCCTGCTCCATGACGAGGTACTTCGGCCTGCTCCGAGGTAAGCCTGGCTCGGCCCGCCCGAGATCTGGGGCAGCTCGGCCCACCCCGAGTAATCAACCACGGCATGCTTGTGTGGTGAGGGCAGAGCCGCCATGGACCAGCTTGGGGCTGAGATTGGGCGGAGAACGGCCTAGGCGTTGGCCACCGGAGGACGAGGCGGAGGGCAGTTGGCCTTGGCAAGCTCGGGGCGGAGCCGGGCAAGGTGGTGCGGGGCCGGCCTGAGGCGGAAGGGCTCGAACGGCCAATCACAGATGCGCCGGGGCGGAGCGGCTTGAGGGCGAGGATCGGGGAGCCAGGACGCCGGAGACGGGGCGCGAGGAGGACGAGGTTGGAGCTGATCCGGCCGGGACCTGGCGGCGACGGACGCCAGACGGGACGAAGGTCAAACCGCCGGAAGCGGGGCGAGAGACCACCGTGACCGAGGTTGGAGGCGGCCGGCCGAGGCTTGGGCATCTCGCCCTGCCGAGGCTGAGATTTTGGACCACCGAGGCTGGATTACCTCGGCCCAGTTCGTGACTGGAGGTAGATGTCGGCCCGCTGGGGCTGGGGATGTTGGCCTGACCGAGGTCATGTACACTTGGCCCAACCGAGCCTTGGTGCCTCGGCCCAAAATTGAATATGTCGGCCAGGACAGTCCAGACCACCTTTTCTTCTAGCCTTTTGTTACCTCGGTCTCTTTTATTAATTCAACCACCCCATAACTTTGGGGTACCGGGGATTACATCCCCGACATTAGTCCCCGAGGCTGCGGGGGACTCGCAGAGTCGCGCGCAGTCTTACAAAAACAAATAACAATACCAAAAAACCTGCATATGCATAGCATCCCACCTGCATGGGCACCATTATACGTCGGTTTTTAGCCCCTGTGGCCTTTACCGAACTCGGATGTCGCCAGCCTAAGCTGGACCGACATAAACCTGCATGGGCGCCATTGTATGTCGGTTCTTAGCCCTCCTGGCATTTACCGAACTCGGATGTCCCCAGCATAAGCTGGACCGACATAAACCTGCATCGGCGCCATTGTATGTCGGTTCTTAGCCCTCCTGGCCTTTACCGAACTCGGATGTTGCCAGCATAAGCTGGACCGACATAAACCTGCATGGGCGCCATTGTATGTCGGTTCTTAGCCCTCCTGGCCTTTACCGAACTCGGATGTCGCCAGCATAAGCTGGACCGACATAAACCTGCATGGGCGCCATTGTATGTCGGTTCTTAGCCCTCCTGGCCTTTACCGAACTCGGATGTCGCCAGCATAAGCTTGGCCGACATAAACCTGCATGGACACCATTATATGTCGGTTCTTAGCCCTCCTGACATTTACCGAACTTGGATGTCACCAGTATAAGCTGGCCGACATAAACCTGCATGGACACCATTATATGTCGGTTTTTAGCCCTCCTGGCATTTACCGAACTCGGATGTCGCCAGCATAAGTTGGCCGACATAAACCTGCATGCACGTATTCCAAATGTCTCGGTACCTCGGCCTCTCTGGGCATATCACACATGTCTCGGTACCTCGGCCTCTCTGGGCATATCTCATATGTCTCGTTATCTCGGCCTCTCTGGGCACATCTCATATGTCTCAGTACCTCGGCCTCTCTGGGCATATCACACATGTCTCGGTATTTCGGCCTCTCTGGGCATATCTCATATGTCTCGTTATCTCGGCCTCTCTGGGCATATCTCATATGTCTCGGTACCTCGGCCTCTCTGGGCATATCACATATGTCGGGTTTTAGCCACTGCGGGCATTTACCGACATAGATGTCTCCAGCCACTGCTGGCTTGACATAAGCATATCTCAAATGCCGGTTTTAGCCACTCCGGGCGTTTACCGACATAGATCTCTCTAGCCGCTGCTAGACCGATATATAACCTGCATAAACATATCTCAAAGGTTGCCTCTGGCTAACCAACATAAACAATGATCTGGTATACAGATGATGCCATGATATGTTAGCAAACAGAAAAAACGACGATTTGGGATATGGAATGATGCCATGATATTGTGACAAACCGAAATAAACAGCGATCCGGGATGTGGAATGATACCGTGATACTGTGGTAAACCGAAATAAACGGCGATCTAGAGAATACCGATAATGCCATGATACCTTGGGTAATTTGAGATAACCAATATAACCATGATACCTTGGATTTCCATTATACCTCGGAATTCCACTATACCTCGGATTTTCATTATCACCCGGATTTCCATTATAACCCGGATTTCCATTATACCTCGAATTTCCATTATACCTCAGATTTCCATTATAACCCGGATTTCCATTATGATCCGGATTTCCGTTATAACCCGGATTTCCATTATAACCCGGATTTCCATTATACCTCAGAATCCCATTATAACCTGGATTTCAATTATAACCCGGATTTCCCGCATACCTCGGATTCCAATATACCTCGGATTATAATACACCTCGGATTTCTAGAATACCTCGGATTCCATGATACCTCAGATTCCAGGTTACCTCGGTAATGAACATTCTCAACAAAACCGATGTCACCTTTCAACGTTAGTCCAACATATATATCATGAATATTTAAAGGGCACAACAGTTCTACTAACAGAGGCAATAAACTATAGTACATGATAGAAAACGAATCTAACAGCAGATACTATGCACAAAAATCTAGACTCGGTTTCAACCGAGTCCCCAAGTTACTTTTCTTATCTAGGAGAAGGTGTAAAATAGACTGGCTATCCAGTCCCCGGGTCAAAACACTTTGCCCCCGGGGACTACAACTCATCAAAGCAAGGTAGAAACGAGGGGGCAGTCCCCGAGTACTGTTTGAGACTATCTAAAAGCATGAGCAGACATGTAAATGATACTTACAAGACCATGTTGTTGGAGAAGTCGAGGAAGACGCTTATGCTGGTATGGATATCAATATGCCGGCATGGTCACCAACATCTCGGCCCGAACCACATGTATGTCGGATTTGACCAACATACATCGGATTTTCCAAGCTTAACTCGGATTTCCAAAGCTTAATTCGGATTCTCCCAGGACACCTCGGATTTCAGAACACCTCGGATTTACCAGGGTATCTCGGATTTACAAGGGTGTCTCGGATTTACCAGGGTGTCTCGGATTTACCAAGGTATCTCGGATTTACCACGGTATGTCGGATTCGCACTGTAGCCAACTCGAAAATGAGTTATCACACGGGGACGATGCCGAAGTTGAGTCCCCGCGTTGATGACGAAGGTCCCATCCGAATTGATCCAACAAGCGCCACTGTCAGCCCCACGGTGGGCACCAACTGTCGTGGTGGGAATCACGCAGATGCCATGGGGTGGCTTTGTCTAGGGCCGATTGGACGCTTGAGGATTCGGGAGAGGGTTGGTGTGGTGGAACCGCACACGAAGAACACTGCAAACACAAAGATCTACCCTGCTTCGGGGCACTCGTGAGGAGGTAAAAACCCTACTGCAGCACTAGCCTACTTTGGTGTATATCATCTCATATGCGGTGGGTACAAATGCTCCATGAGCTGAGCTCGATTTGCCTCCAAGAAGTCGTCCCTGTCTAGAGGAAGAAGAAGAAGGCTCCTGTGAGCAAGAGGAAGAAGAGAGAGCCCAAAGGGTTGTGCGTGTCCGCGCGTGTCCCCTAGAGCCATCCCCCTGGTGCTCTTTATAAAGAGAGAGAGCCTAGGGGACAAGGGCTGGCCCACAAACACTGCTCACGCATTGTAGATGAGTTGACTCTGATGGGATGGGTCTCCTTTGTCTTCTAGCTTCTGTCTCCAGCATCTCCGGTAGATGTTGTCCTTTCCTTTGTCCTCTAGCCTTTGTCCTCTGAATTTCCACGTCCTCTTCTTATCCTCTCCTGAAGATATTTGTGATGACTCGGATGAGGATGTCCCGGTCGAGGTAGAGTTGGTGGAGAAGTCGGTTGAGGTAGTGTCTGGTTCAGTCCGAGGGGAAGGCATCCCGGCCTGCCCGGGGCTGGACTTCAACCCGGTCCGATCGAGCCCGGGCGATGAAACGAGGCGAGACATGAGGCGAGGCGCCAGCCTCGGCCCAGCCGAGGCTGCAGCATGAATTGATCCACCGAATCTGCAGGTGCCTTGGCTTGCTGGGCAGCTCGGCCTGCTCCATGACGAGGTACTTCGGCCTGCTTCGAGGTAAGCTTGGCTCGGCCCGCCCGAGATCTGGGGCAGCTCGGCCCACCCCGAGTAATCAACCTCGGCCTGCTGGTGTGGTGAGGGCAGAGCCGCCATGGACCAGCTCGGGGGCTGAGCTTGGGCGGAGGACGGCCTGGGCGTCGGCCACGGGAGGACGAGGCGGAGGGCAGTTGGCCTTGGCAAGCTCAGGGCGGAGCCGGGCGAGGTGGTGCAGGGTCGGCCTGAGGCGGAGGGGCTCGGACGGCCAATCGCAGATGCGTTGGGACAGAGCGGCTTGAGGGCGAGGATCGGGGAGCCAGGACGACGGAGACGGGGCGCGAGGAGGACGAGGTTGGAGCGGATCCGGCCGGGACCTGGCGGCGACGGACGCCAGACGGGACGGAGGTCAAGCCGCCGGAAGCGGGGCGAGAGACCGCCGTGACCGAGGCTGGAGGCTGCCGGCCGAGGCTTGGGCATCTCGCCCTGCCGAGGCTGAGATTTTGGCCCACCGAGGCTGGATTACCTCGGCCCAGTTCGAGACTGGAGGTAGATGTCGGCCCGCGGGGACTGGGGACGTTGGCCTGACCGAGGTCATGTACACTTGGCCCAACCGAGCCTTGGTGCCTCGGCCCAAAATTGAATATGTCGGCCAGGACAGTCCATACCACCTTTTCTTCTAGCCTTTTGTTACCTCGGTCTCTTTTATTAATTCAACCACCCCATAACTTTGGGGTACCGGGGATTACATCTCCGACACTATCATACTTTTTTGAGACCTAAAAGTTAACTTTTTTTTCTTTTGAAAGACGAGATCAGTGAAGCGTGGTTGTTATAAATGAATTTCAGAAAGCCACGGGATTTTAAAGTATCTACTTCATGTCTTCACCGCATATGTTGTGTCAAATGCCAGATGTAATGCCTTCTACGGTTTTACGCGGACCATTTCCAATCCTTTTTTCTCAAAGAAACCATTTCCAATCCAACACCAGGTGCTCTCATGTCAATCCGATATGTGTCGAAGCAAAAAAAAGGCTTCTAATACCCTAAGGGAAACTCTAATGCGCCGAATCTTTTGGTGTGCCCGTTCAATCTATCCACGCAAAGAAAAATCACGGCTAGCGACACAAACGTATCAATATCCGTTTTTCCAAGCGCACGGTAATTTGAGCTTGTTTTTGTGTCCGCTCCAAATACGCGTGGACGATCGTGTTGTCCTCCTCTTGCCCTCGCCTAACCCGCCCATGTGTGGAACAAACACATCCAAATGAACCTCCTCTCGCCATTGCCTCCGCCGGCCTGTGTTTGACAAACACTAGTCCCCCTCCTCCCATCCGGCCCGACGCCACCGCCACCACTGGACGTGTTTCAACTTGTTTGCTCGTATCCATTCTCTTTCGGGATTTGCTCTCTCAGTTCAACCCAAGTCGGTTCGTCGCCGTCTCGGGACACCATCGACACCGACTCCATTATAGGATGTTGAATTCCATGGCTCTGCCACCAAAAATCGTTGGGGAGTTCGTCCACAAGGTGTTCGGGCGTTTGTCTAAGGTGTTTGTGAGGTATGAATTCACCATTTTCACATGGAGGATACTAGCGATGGATGCACACCATGGAGATGAAGGGCGTCGAGGACACATATTGGCTCTGTAGTGACGAGGCTATGTAGGAAGAGGTGACGGGGACGCCATATCCTCTCCAGCCTCCAACTTTATCCAGGGCTCCTCACCCTGGTCGTAAAAATGTTCATGAATCGTTTTCAAAATTTGAACTATTTCAAAATTTAAAAAAGTCATGAATTTAATGGCTCACGAATTTGAATAAATGTTCATGAACCATTTTCAAAATCTGAAAATTTCAAAATTTGAATTATTTGTAAAATGGTTCATAAATTTAAAATGTAATGGAAATTTTAGAAAATTTCGGGAATGTAAAAATGGTTCACAAATTGTAAAAAAATCATGAACCATTTTTAAAATCTGAACATTTTTTAAATCTTATTAATTTTAATGTTGAACCTTTTTAATATGAACCTTTTAAGATATATTTTTAAAATGATTCACGAATTTTAAATAAAATTAAGTAAAAAAATTATTGTGTTCGTTGTTTAACGAAAAATATATGTCCGAAAAACCAAATTGAAAAATACGCCAGAAAAAATCAGCAAACAAAAAAACGTAAAACCGGCTTGAGGCCGAAATCCAGGTCAAACAGTCAAAGCTACCGTACCTGGGTCGGTCCACTTATGCCGATGTAAGTACGTGAGCGTACGCGTTTTTGTGCTAACCAGTGCAACGAGCGAAGAATAGGATTCAGCCACCAAGAGAAACGATGTTGGCCTGGATTTGCCAACAGAACATCTGCCAAACGCCCGCAAACGACAAATGGACGTGATTCAGGAGTCACGACGCACGAGAATACCTTCCGGTCCATCATCGGAGCAGCAGCCCATTGATGTTGGGCCGTTGGACTAGTGCGCCGCCTGAAGCAGCACGCTGATGGCCGACCCATCTGGCGGGTTTTTCTTCTCAAATAAACAATTTGGCGGTTTTGTTTTCGCTTTTCTTCTTCTTTTCATTTTCTATTTTTTCTATTTAGTATGTTTTCTTATTTAATTTAATTTATGTTCCTTTAAAAAGAGTTCTTATTTCGTAATACAGAACTATAAATATTTTATATTTAAAAAATATTTAGATTTAAAAGTTCAGCACTTTAATATTTTCATATTCCAAAAAATCAGATTAAAAAAATGCTCAGATGTAAAACTGTTCTAAATTAAAAAATAATCAAATGTTCAAATTCTGAAAGTCAAGGTTTTAGAATATTCAGATAAAAGATGTTCACATTTCAAAAATAGACGGATTAGAAAAATGTTCAAATTTTCAAATATAGATTTAAGTGTCAAATTTCTAAAATATATCAGACTAAAAGATTTGCAAAATTTAAAATGTTCAAATTTTGAATGCTCAGATTTTCAAATATTCATAATTGACAAATGTTCAGATTCAAAAACGCAAGAAAATAAAAACGGATGGAAGCAAATGGGCCAATCCCACCTTATCTGCTACCTGTTGCGCGGGTTCCGTATCGAAGCTCTTGTGAGACGATTGAGTGATATATGTAATATGTCAAGTGTTGAAGGTAGGGTCATGCTAAGAGTTGTAGGTCGATCGGTTTGACGGGGTGTCTAAACTAACATCGGATATTTTGGATGCTTGCCTCGGGTGTTTGCATTGTTATTTGTAAGGACATTGCTAGAAATCTCTCGAATGGGGCAAAATCCCCCACTTCCACCGTTTTCTAATCTCAGATAAAAGTGGCATTTCGTTTGTTTGATCAATTTAGCGTACTCTTGTAGCAAAAGTTTGTGCTATTGTAGTGAGACATTGTCTTTTCCACCTAATCAATTGGTGCACCCAGAACCGATTGAACACCTGAAAAGTATTCAAAATCCATTATAAAATTTAGACATTGACACAACACAAATATGGTGAGTTCGATCACCAAAATTCACCTGGACCGCGACGACATGAGTATTTCACACTGATGAAAAATGTAAAATTCTAAATCAAATTGCTTGCACCCTTGAGATTCGTTGTGTAAGCAACAGTTGATAAGTGCCTCGGCCGATATCTTATCACTCTCGAGCCAAAAAGAGAGCACTATAAATGTAAGGTGAACGTCCATGATAGAGAATCTAGAGAGAAAGAGGGTTGAATTGGTCAAGTTTGAAACCCAATCCGCGATGATGAGAGCCGACGTGGCAACAATCAAGGCGTTTTTGGATGCATCGCAACTTGTAGTCGAGAAAATGAAAGAGGTGAAAATATATTGACAACCAAACGACTCAAACATTGTCTGCAAGGCTTGACATGTTTTCATGTGACAACACATTTGGCAAACAATGGAGACAACGGCTATGACGGAGGAGACAACAACGAATGCAACGACGTCGATAGAGTAGCCAATACCGCATCAAATGCTTTTATTTTACATCTATGCATTCAAAGTTGTAATACAAGAGTTGACGTTATTTTGGTGTCTCGGAATTGAAACTCAGACTATATTTGTGAAATAGGGCAAAAAAAATAATAGAAGGGTCATTGGATACCAGAGTAGTCGGTCTCGATAGGACGGCAACATGTCCGATGCTTCCAGTAACACCCGTTCTGCACAGTTATTGAGCGTCGTTGGGGATGATCTGTTGTTTTCGAAGAATTCGGTGTGGCGCCCTGACCCGGCTGCTATACAGTGATACTGTGTCCCCGGTTATCCGATACCAGCAGGCACACTATCAAAGCATAAGAGAGAGATCAAGACTTGTGGAACAACTGGCACATCACAGACTCTACGACACAAAATCATATAGTTCAACTCTTATAATAGATAAAGATAGCAAATGACAACCAGAGGTCACCGACCCAACATTACAACATGCGGAAGCGAAGTGTGTTGTTCTAAACAACAAGAACCAAAATATGGCCTAAGAGGCCTACAGATGAACATCACAGCGCCAGCTGCTCCGGGATGTCCCAAGCTGCCACCTGGGAACCCCAGACTACTCGTCGACGTCCACAAAGAACCCACCTTCGAGGTCGGTGAAGTCCTCCCTGAAAAAAGCAAAGACGTTGAGTTCGACGAACTCGCAAGATTAAGAGCTAATATATGCTCGATGAGGCTTTCGAAGTTTATGGCTGTTTTGCATAAAGCTGATTTTATTTATGAAAACATAACTCAAAGGCAATCGACTATTCAGAGTATTTTCAAAAGAGGTAAGAAGTACTCTTTCTTTCATCACATTTATCAACATCAACCACTGTACCTGTTCATCAAAGGCACCTCCCCGAATCACCCTCGAGGAAGCTCACCTTGCATTTGTGAGTGGTACCTCTAGTACCCAGTTTTTAATCATTCCGTTAAAGTTATTCTATGATCTTACCTTCACTTCCCAAGTCGTCCATAACCGCGGACACGGCTTTTCGAAAAGATTTACCCTGCAGGGGTGTACAAAGTTGAAGTCCCCGGAGTCCCGAAGGGCTCCAGCTCCTTCGCCACGCGTACCGTCCGGCCCATTACCTAGCTTTTAGCCCTCTTCCTTGGAGAGCCGGCTGGGTGGGAGCGGTGTCGACTTCTCCCTCGTTAAGGACTTTCCAGGATCATCAGTGCCGGTAGGACAGGTTTGGTGACTCCTCCAACCCCCTGTCCCGCGGACACTTACTTTCCTAATACCACAATCCTCATCCCAGTTCATACCACCAACTCACGCACGCGCAAATGGAAGCCCGAACTAGAGGACCCTGGCTAGCCCCGCTCGAGTTATTTAGTCTATGAGGGTTCCTGCAAATGCATAGGCCTCACGCATGGTTGCACGCTCAGTCTTGGTTCAAGAGGTATAGCACTCGCACCTAGGCGGCGAGAACGAGACAAAGCACCACAACCACAGTGGCCTCTCATCCCCACCTTTAAGCATTTTATTATCCGTCACCACAATTTCTCCACCATCATTCTCATTTCATCACCTGTTTCCAACATAAACCGTCCACCATATAGCTATGCAATTAACTAAGCATGGCTAAGCAACAACATAGCATAGTAAGTATCTCGGCCAACAAACAACATATGGATAATAGGAGGGAAAACAGGTATTGGCATCGGGAACTTAATGCAACTATAGGATACTCTAATCCAACAAATTGACATTTAGAACCGCATGCAATATTATAGTGGAGAAAATATTTGCGGAAACATAGGATAAGACATGCTCAGAGGGGGGATTACGCTTGCCTTGCTCAACGTGCGGGTAGTACGGATCGTCGGGGTATTGCGGTGTAACCCCGGCTGCTTGATCTATCGAGGCATAGCAACGGAAGAACAATCAATCACCACACAAACTTTAGCAAATGCAATGCACAAACACATGATGACATGTCAATTTAAATCCCCGAGAGGAGGATGATTCAACTATTCAATTTAAACGGAGTTTGGGTGCTTAGTGGGGACACACCTCGAATACACCGTGGAGTTAAGTAAGGAATCATCTTTACTTGTTGATTAACGTAGTTGAGACCCTAGGATTTAACTTGTAGATGATATGACATGATCATGTGAGAGATGCAATTTTAGGTGGTTAACATTCTTGCAACAATTATAAAGCAACGGAAAAAGAATTGGTGTTAAAACAAGTTTCAGAGAGCATCCGGTTTGAAATCCGGAATTTTCTGGGATGATTCCGGGTTTTGTACCGGGTCATTCCGGGTTTTATACCGGGTCTGGCACCGGGTTTAATTCCGGGTCATTTCCGGGTATGATCCGGGCGAAAATGGTCGAGTCCAGTACCGTTTTTCTTAATCCGGTATAGATTCCGGACAATTCCGGGTCTGGTACCGGGTGATTCCGGGTTCAGTTCCGGAAATTTCCGGGTTGGACACCGGATTTGTCAACGCGACCAAAACGAAATAGAGCTACGGGGATTCGGTGAACTAGGGGGAAAAGGAGGAAATGTAGAGGTCCATTTGGAGGGTTTGCTCACCCTGAACTCGTGGGGGTGCTTGGAAGGACCGGAGATGGACGGAGACGGCCGGAATCGTCCGGGAAAGCTCCGGCGGTGGTTTGCGGAGAACTTGACGGTGAGCTCGATTGCGGCTTCCCGGCTCGATTCCTTCGGTGGAGTGGTAGAGGACGACGAGGCGGAGCTATTGGTGGTCTTCGTTTCGCTCGGGGACTCCTCAATCAACGGCGGCGAGCTCGGCCATGGGAGCTAGCTCTTGGAGCTCTTTGGGGAGAGAAGAATGGAGAGGAGAGTGAGGAAGTGAGTGGGCTGGTTGGGGGGTTTTCTCTCCTTCACTTTAGTGTCCTTTTCTTTTACATAAAACCCCTGCGCTTTCGTTTTCCTCACAGACAAGTCCTTTTCTCTTTTAATTTTAGAACCAACCAAATTTCCCTGATTTTCTTTAGGCACCAAAACATTTTAGAAAATTATGCCAAAATTTGGGGAGGCTCCCCTAACTTTGGTGTCTCCAAATAAAATGTTTTTGACAACATTTGTTCAAAGTGTTGGATTATAGCATTTTGCTAGATTCGAAAGGTTGCTCCTTTGATAATTTTATAGCAAGTGCAAAATATTACTTGGCAGTTTGTTGAAACAAGTTTGCATTGTGGTTTTAAAATGGTGCTAAACCAACACAATTCCCTAACAACAATATTGATGCAAGGATGCCATGATGCAATGAACACAAAAGTGAAAATTTTAAACAGGTTTTTAGGTTCTCAACATTGGGCTGTTACATTCGGATTCGGTCACGTATCACGGATTCACGGGTACATAGGATGTGTTTGATAGACTGCACTCAAATTTCATCTCCCTGTGACAGGTCTGGTAGAGCCTGGCTTGGCAGAGCCACCCTCTCAGCCTGGTTCTACATTCCGTTTGGTGGCCAACATCGCATCGCTAGCACAGTTTCTGCATATCGTTTGGTTGTATGCATGTTTTGGTTAGTCTCGCCTTTCTTCGGTGAACTTAGCTTCCGCCACCACACATGTGGCATAACAATGGAGCGAGGACCGCCGCATGTCGGCGACGGATGAAGACGGCGGCGACGTGGCATGGCAACAGCGGAGGTAGACGCGGCATGGCGGTGGATAGCTCGTTGGAGACAACGGCGCAGGCGGCAGCGACGGATGTCGCAGGCGGCGATGACGCGGACATACACAACAACGCGGACGACAAGAACAGTCTAAATACACATATGTACATTACGTGATTTATTCATCTACAAGCATCTAAACAAAAATCTTACAACACGAGATTTGCGTGGAATGGTGATGCGAAGCTACTCCTAAAAAGAAATTTCAAACCGTCAATTGTGTGCGGTTAATTTGAGGAATTTCAAAAGGTCGCGGCGAGCATGAAGACAGCGCGGGCGGCGGCAGCGACGGAGCTCGTCGGCTAAGTTTGCAGCGGTGGCGGCGAAGCTTTTTAACCATGAAGAGTTAGGTGAGCCTACTAGCTGCAGCGACAACGACTTGTTCACAACGGCAAGCGACGGTTGAGCGGAGGTTGAAGAGACATACAATAAGCACATTCTAAGTAGGCACACATATGGCACAAGAGCAAGAGTTGTTCATGTATGATCTTCAAAACAAAAATACTTACAACACGAGAGTTGTCTGAAATGACGAGGTGAAGCTACTCCTAAAAGATACATCAAACAATCGAGCATATGCGATTAATTTGGCGAAATTCACCAGAAAAGGATTCAAGGATGAACACGAAATTAGAAGTTGATGATTAACGAAAGTCAAAAGGAATTGTCAGAACGGAACCGCGTCATCAATCACATATCATTTTTGTGGAGAGCTTGTTTTGATTTGACCATTCTATCTTCAGTTTTTTTTTTTAAGAAGAAGAAATAAGCATAGGGCGGAGGGTGCAGGGTGCAGGGCTGGTTTTGCAGCTGCCGGCGTTATTCCACGGTCATGCTCGATCTGAGTCCTGCTGGGCTGGCCCAAGCCAGGCCCTGTTTGTTTCCGCTGCGGCTTGGGCTTTCGCGATTGAAAAGCTAGAGTAGAAACAAAAACAGCTAACCGTAGCGAAGCGCGGTCAGAAAATCTTTCTCCTAAAATTGAAGGCCTCTCTTTCTGCCACACGTCAACATCATGACGGACTCTAGATCACATTATTTATTTATAATTCATAGTTCTATATTCAGTTTGAAAAAACTATTGGATATATACATATGTTTGTACTTATCGGTTACATTTTTGGTGCAATAAAAAGGATTCCCATCTATAAAAAATACAAAATTGTGACTGTAAAAAAGGAAAAACAGCTCTATTTTCCCTCAAAAATATGTTTTTTGAGGTAGACTAAAATATAAAAAATGATCTTCTAGAGTGTGTGCAATACATACACATAGTTGTATCTTTTGTTTCAAAAACTTGAAACCTAAACATGTCGTTTCGATTTTTTATAACGAGATGCGGTGAGTCTAGAGCTACTGATGCTACCCGACAACGCTCTCTCTCTTATCTCTGTCGCCCGCGTCTCTCTTATCTCTGCCGCCCGCGTCCACCATAGCGTCGCGTATTTTACCGAAAACGTCTGTATGTTTGGTGGTGTACTCTGTTTTCCCGCAAAAATACTCTTTTTGGGTAGACTAAAATACAAAAAAAAATCTTCTAGAGTGTGTGCAATACGTACAGATAGTTGTGTGTTTTGTTTCAAAAACTTGGAACCTAAACATGTTGTTTAGATTTTTTACAAGAAGATGCGGTGAGTCCAGAGCTACTGGTGCTACCCGACAACACTCTCTCTTATCTCTGTCGCCGGCGTGCACCATAGCGTGGCGAGGCCTGTGCCACGCAACACCATTTCTCTCTCCGTCTTTATATTTGGTGGTGTACTACTAATCTTACTACTCCCTCCATTTTTGTTTAAAGGGCGCCTCTTCAAAACCAGCTTTTTTCACAATCAAACAGAAATAAGGCGCAGATTTTTAATTATCCTATTAATTGGGGCGCATTAGGCTGCTGCTGTTTGCTCTTTCCTCAACTGCATGCAAGTGTGAACATGAGTGCAAGTGGGAGCACATGCAAGTGTGAACATGCGAGGCCTCCTCTCCCTTCTCCTTCGGCTCCCTTTTCAGTGGGCGTGGGGTTTACTCAGCGTTAATATCGCGATTAGTTAGGCGCAGCTCTGTTACCCCAATGCTCCCACGCCCAGGATTTTCATCCAATAGATATACACCTTGGTCCCAGAGAATTTTAAGATGCGCCCTTTAAACAAAAATGGAGGGAGTACAACAAAATAAATGTGTCTTTTATATACTCCTCACTATTTGTGTGAGGATGTATGAGTAATCGTGTTTTAAAATAGTGAGCCAGTGATACTATTTTATCTATCTATCATTTTTTTAAGCTTTAACTACTGCAGGGGAGCCCCCACAGCCTTTTATTCATCCCCACAAAGTAAGAGAGAGTATTGTCGGGTAGCACCAGTAGTCTTATTCATCCCCACAAAATTTCACTGGCCTGCATGGGAAGTGTTAAGAGTATGGAATACATACGGTTGTTATGGTAGTCTATGTTAGAGTTATGATCTGTTTCCATCTATTCCCTGACTTGACTTGTACTCCAAGACATGCTTGTACGTCTACTCGCATATGAGGCTCAATAATATATCCATCATATTCTGCATATCTCATAATTCTACATGGTATCAAAGCGGCACGACCTCTAGCCGCCGCCGCCCTCCCGCACCGCGCCGCCCCCGGGGAGATCGATCTCCATGATCTCTCCCGGGGGCTGCGCGACCCGTACCTAGGGTTCGTCCGCTGTTCATGTTGATCGGCAGCCCTAGTGTCTTTTTTCCGGTCGCTTGATCCGGTTTTTCTCTCTCTCTCGTCGGTCGTTTTTTACCGGCGTTTTTTGTTTTTTGGTTTTCTGATCTAAGATCGGTTTGCATCGCCACCGTCGTCGTCTTCTCGCGCCTCTACTCCGACAAACGGCATCGACCTGCAATGGCCCCCTCCTCAACAACCGGCAATCGCGTCCGACTCGCGTTCGGCTCCTCCAAGCCAGCTATCGCGGACGACACGCCGACGCTGACTCCGCACCGGCCTGCTCGTCTTCATCAACCGCGCAGCAACACCGGGCGCCCCGTCCAAGGGACGCGTCGCCGCCGGCTTCTCTCGCTTGCACGGTATTCATCGCCGGTTCGTCTTCGCCGTCATCTACCGGGACTTCACCGACAACTTCGCCATCGACTCCGATCTGAGCGTCGTCGTCGCCGCCATGGCGCGTTCCGCGCTGCGTCGGTCTGATCAACCGATCGCGCGCCCTACACCGCCAAGTACGTCCCGGAGCACGCGCCTACCACCGATCGAGCTACAGGCAGCCGTCGCGTCGCCCCTTCTGGTCGCCGCGCCGCAGCCATTGGTCCATGTTGCGGGCTGCCAACGCGCCCTCCCAGGCGTGTATGCGGCTGGCGACACCCGTTGTCGCCCCGACCTGTCCGCTCCTGCTGCATCGTCCTTTCGGGCCGTAGCGCCGTGGCACGCAGTCCACTTCGCCGTCCCGGCGCATGGACTTATGTGTGGTATGCGTCGCGCTGCCTCCCTAGGCGCGGGAAGGTCACTGCCCGCGCATGGTCTTCGTCAAGCTGTCGGGTTCTTCCTCGCCTACTTGCCGTGTTCTTCCTCGCCTACTTCGAGTAACGCCGCCACCATTTGCAGGTAATCTACATGGCCACTTCATGTCGTCGCAGGTCCCGCCGACCACCCCTCGTCCAGGTGTCCAGCATGGCCTCTCAATGTCGCCGCTGCCTTCGCTGCCTTCTACGTCTTCGTCCACCACGACCACGTCGCTTGCGTCATCATCCTCATCTCCGACTACGTCTACTCCGACAACCGCAGACGACATCGGCACCTTCTACCCCATGCCGATTGGTGCCGCAACCGTTCAGGAGGCCTTCTCTTCTAGTCCCTCCGACGCTGGCGTATCGTTCACGGTAGTCCCTATCCCCGCATGCATGGTACTGGCAACACCGACGCGTGCCTTCGTCCCCGACGTGTCCCTAGGTCAGGCAAGCCCGGGTCGACGCCCCGTCTTCATCGGCCTCGACAACGTCTTCGGCATCGACTTCCTCCTCTACGACTGCCTCGACCACGTCACCAATTTCTTCTACGCGTACTCGGATCTGGCAAAGCCGGAGTATGCCTTCGTCCCCGACGTGCACCTTGTTCCGGCAAATCAATGGTCGTACCTCGTCCTCGATGGTTCGTACTGCGTCGTCTTCGGCATCGGCATCCTCGACGACTGTCTCGATGCGTCCCCGTCATTCTCTTTGCGTACTATGCGTCGGCGGCTTCTTCTGTGTCTGCCTGGACACCGGCAACCCCACCACGACATCGACCACGGCGACCCCTCGCACGGCTACCACGACCAAGGCTGCACCGCCCAACGCTCTCAGCTCCCTCGACATCGGCACTCGCAGTTTAGAAATAAGGACCTGATGAACCTATTCAAGAAACTCTGCAAGCAGAACCAAGACTGGAAGTACACGAAGATACGTGAAAGACTTGATTTGTGCACGCAGAGACATGTTCGGGAAAGGAAGAGGGCACGAGCAGCAGTTGTTCTTGCACATGCAGAAGCTGTTGCTGCACAGTTAGCTACAGGTCCACCTGCTGAGGAGGACGAGCCTGTTGGTCTTTGCGACTTACCCGGATTTGACTCGCCTGGAACTAGGAGAAGAGGTGGGAGGACAATTAAAACTTTTCAGCAGTGGATAGAGCATGAATCTTTGGAGAGGAGGTCTTTGTTGCACGACACACATGGAGCTAGATACGGTGTCATGACAACGAACCTGGCTGAAACATACAACTTTGTCCTCAGAGGAAACCGTGTGTTGCCACTAACATCCATCGTGGAGGGTATTTTCTATGGCACGGTGAAATATTTCAGAAAAAGACGTGAAAGAGCTGAGAAGCATATGATGGACAACCCGACCTCGCCTTACTGTGAGAAGGTTACGAAGTACGACACATATTATTATCTATGTACGAGACATATTATTATCTATGTACGAAACATTCCACATTGCATAAATTAATTTAACATACAGCACTACACGTCCATGTTACAACTTCACTACTTCTAAACACTGCATAGAACAACTACTGGTACAAATATTACATGCAACTTAACGATAACTAATTCGAATCAACGACTTCACTTCCCTCTGCCACGTGCTCGTGTTGGAGGCATGAAGTCGTCATCACTATTTTCATCGACGACAACCTTGGATGCATCAACACTCTTCAACTTACGTCTAGAGTTAGCTCGTTTAGGAGGCATGAAATCATCATCACTATCATCTTGAACGGCTTTCTTGGATGATCCACCACTCTTCGCCTTTGATATAGCCATCTTCACTGTTTCAGCGTGAAGGAGATTTCCAAGCCCATAAGGACATGTGCCAAAAAGCATTTCCATCCAACCAAAATGAGGGATCTCTTTGTTCACAAACTGTCCATCGGCAGGCCAGTGCTGGACATTCACAAAATCAGGGAAAAAAGTTAGTACGATAACACTATATTCTAACATAATATAAATTCGGTACTCAGTTACCTTCACGTGAAATGCATAGGCCTCCGGCGAAAAATGGATTATCTTTGACTTAGGTGTCATAGGCATGTCCCTAAGCCCCGCCTCAATAGCTTTTAGCTCATTAATTCTCTGCCACTTCCACCGCCACCCATCAATTTCATCTGAAATTTCTTCAGGGGTCATCTGGATTTTGTTTTTTTGGCTATAATTTCTCCCACCTCACGAATGTTGCCCCACTCACTAATTAGCTCCCTATAACAGCTCTTCGGCCTACCCTCCCTAATATTACCTTCAGTCCATATTGCGGCGTGATACAAAACACACCACGACCTATGCTCCGAACTAGGACCCGAACTACCAGACATCGTTCCTATCCGACTGAGGAAATAACCACGCACCACACCCCTCCTCCATCACCAAATCTACTGGGGTATATATATAGGCTCACCCGGGAGAAGAAGAGCGGGAGAAAAATGGCGGGAGAAAAAAGGCGGGAGGAAAATGGCAGGAACAAAATGGCGGGAGAAATATGGCGGGAGAGGAAGGGCGGAATAAAAGCCGGAAAAAATTAGCTAATCGTCGTCGCCAAAGACGACTACGAGCTTATCGGCGTCGCCAACACCGAGTACGACCTTGCTCGTACTGCATGCAGCTGCATGCATGCATGGAGGGCCCTGTCGGTGTCGCCAACGACGACAAGGGCTACTCGTCTTCGCCAAAGACGATTAGTGGCAGTCGGCTTTGGCAATGCCAACTGGATTCTATTTTTGAAAAAAAAATTGCGTAATATTTTCGGAATTAAATAATTTTCGTGTATTATTTAAAAAAAATTAGCTGAAAACAACGGGGTTCAGGCCATGGAAAACTTCAGCTTTTACCCATGAGATAGAAAAATGAGCTGATGACGCTAGTTTCCAAACCGAGCTGGATGGCTCGGGAGCAGTACCTACCCTACCACTGCCTCCACTGCTGGTGCCCTCAAGCGACATAGGCAGTGAACAACAACGCTACAGTGGTCGCCGCCCGATTCACGGGTCACGTCACGAGCGCCGGTCTGCTTGTTGACAAGAGGATAACCGGGGAAATTAGAACAGTGCGGCAAGCCCATTTGCTTGGCATCTATCGGGTTTCCTTCTGATGATCCAACGGATATGCTGTGAGAAAAAAATGTAAAAAAGCGGTGGCCTTTTCCGGCGCCGATGAGATAAAAAGGACTTTCGGCTGTATGTGCAAACTGTCAAACTGGGTGACAGCAGCTCGACCCACCGCTATCGACGTAACACTCCTCTACCCCACGCCTCAGGAGCAATGATGCAATGCGGCCGTAGCATCATCGCGTAGTGTTTGACCCTGGAGTTTAATTTTCCTTTGCACCAGGCTGCAGTGTTCTACTGGCGTTCAGAGAACCCATCTATTAGCACTGTGTCTATTCAAGAATCAAGATCACTCTTTTATGATCATAACTGTAGCCAGTATACAATGACCATTCTACACGAATATAAAGACTACTGCGAAACAGCATAGCGCAGCAATATTCAGAACTTTGGCTAGCTATTGATTGCAAAAATAAATCCCAATTGATCCGCAGCAATGCCAGATATTATTGCTTTCTTTGAGGACAGCTGATAAATTTCAAACATGGATGTTTGACCCTACACCTCTACCAGAACCTATAATGGAAGGACATAGCACCTCACCCCAATATTTGTGAGTTTCCACATGCACACCAGCTCATTCTTGCAAAAAAGGAAGAGACAGTACAAAGGCAACGAGCCATCCGAAAGTACACAGACCGACTCACTAAAATATGGAACTAAAGCATATCCTTCCAATAAATGTCTAAAATGCATGGTACCGGGAACAGTAGCCAGACGGAAGAGGCCGAGTCAATACCCGAACCACCACCATTGCTCTGTGCTAAGGACCTTTCAAGTCAAGATCCTTATCACCTAGCAAAGGATTCTTTTCTTCAATTGTGCGGTTCGTTCTTGACTCAGACTCAGCATCGCCGGTCATCCCCCAAGGCAAAATCCATTCTAACACTCGGGCGTCGCACACTGCAGCGCCGTCTTGATCTTCTTGATGGTGCAGGAGATAAGATTGTTCACAGTCTCAACCGACTCAACGGTGAGTTTGGCAGTGGGCTGGCTGTTCACGAGAATCTGGAATGCCACAGTCAACAGAGAGCCACCCGACTTCTGCTCCGTGCCGACGATTGGACCATCAGGTAGAATGGCGAAACCAGATGGCAGCAGAGCAACATAGGTGGAATCCCCGCCGTTCATAACAAGCTGCATTGCTGGGATGTCAACTGGAGCGTATACAACAATCGAGCCCGATGCATCAGTGCATGTTTCCTGAAGGATCAGCATGCTGCTCTGGTTGGCGCTCACGGCCTACAGCAGAAGATATAAATGATCAGGGACTTTTGCTTGCATAATATTATGAAGTATAAAATAATGCAACTCATAGTGTCAGTGCAACAAATGAAGAAGTTTTTATAGAGCAGAGCCAAGAGTTAATATTATTTTCAGAAAGGTCCACAGCCTGGTTCCTATCTTTTCCAGTAAAGGGCACTTTTTATTAAGCTCAAGTGTGCGCATCAAGGTGATATAAGCAGTACTTCATATGTGGTGATCAAACAGTAATTTTTAGAGCCCATTGCCTCCTATCTGTATGTGCTAATTACTGTCCGAAACAGTGAGGTTCCTTGTTTTCCCTTAAAATTTATTTTGTTAGTCCTTGCAATCAAGATCACACGTGCTGCACAAAGGATCCGGAGCAGCTTAGGGTTTGGCTGCTAACACTTTGTACGCATTACGCAGTAATAAAAGTTGTCAACCTGACAACTTTTCAAGCAGATCTGCTTCCCCTTCCCCATTTTGGTCCCCAGTTTGTACCTTTCCACAGACCTTGTGTGAAGTGTGGTGCTAGTCATTCGAGACTTTCTAGCGGCTTTAGCTTTTGGTCCATGATTACGACTTTTTTTTTTCATCTACCCTAGACTCCCAACAGTACTACGAGAAAGTTGCCAGACTTTTGTTTGTGCTTTTCTCCTTGTCATCATCGGTTCACAATAATATAGGAGTAGTTATTACTGGATATGGTGTTATTATTCTATGTGAGAGCTCCCAGGGTAGTGTCAGCTGGATATATATGCGGCCTTCAGAAACTTTTTCCAGGTAGATCATAAAAACTTCTCTAAAGCTCAGTAATCCCCATGTGACGTTCAGTGAACCAGTCTAGGAAGTGAGGTCCAGTGTAGTACTAAATTGTCTTATAAACTTTTTCAGTACTTATGCACGGCAGTACACAAATCTATGGACAAGCACGTGGAACGCACAACAAAGTTGCAGGTTCATTCATATCTACCATGGTGAAAGTGAGACTCACCCTAGAATATGTCATTTCATATTGTGCTAGGAGAAACCTCATTATAGCCAGTTAACCACCACAGAAGTAATATAAGAGAAGGAGATAATACTCACACTGGCTCTGAGGAGGGATACCGAGTTTCCATGTTGATTCCCCTTTGCGATTCTAGTCATCTCCTGCATGGGTCCTCCGTTGCTGAGGATGTCCCATTCCGCACGCAGCTGTTCATCTCGCAGAAAGTCGAACAGCTTCTCAGGAGCGACAGGCACCCATACAGATGTGGCGGCACTCAGTACCACCCCCGGTGGCTCCCCAGGCTCGCTCACACTCTTTCGTGCCATGACACGCACGTCCTCAACGAGGCTACCAGTTGCACCATCTAGCTTGCTCCATTCACGTGCAGATGATGCACTCACCCCGGCACAGAAGTTCTCCGTCATCCGGCGTGCAAGCTTCAGCATACTCCGTTTACCCTCTTGTGATATAGCTGACACCAAACACATTATATATCAGATACATATCAAAGTAATGGTAGAAATTAATCTAATCCATACATCCTTTAACAGAATAGTGACATTTCAAAATACTCACAACATCCTGAAGCCATCCTAATTGTAACAAAGATGCTTGAGAAAATGTGTTCTCTTAACTGTACAGATATAGCTAGCGTATATAGAAAATGGCAAAGGTTCAGAAATTTCTGTACCTGTTGGTTGGTTTGGTGATACTGTAGCAGAGGACATTAGGATGGCCAGGCATTCACACTGGCGCTGCAGCGTCGCAAGCCACCGGCTGGCCCCAAAGGCTAGACCAGATCGGAGAAGTGGTCTGTAGAACTGGTGGACCGATGCCTCATCGTATTCCGTATGCTCAACCCATGTGACCTACATGGTAAATGCATCTGTTAGCCATAAATGCACGCCCACATGCAATTGTCTTGGGATGTAATATACCAACCGAGTTCTGAGCGCAATACAACACAACTGTGGCTATACAGTGGAGATATACATAACATTCTTTCATTTTACCTTATGATGTACCACTTCTGCTGTGGTAAAAAGGTAAAAACTACATATTGTGCTGTTTCCCAGTTAACCAGTCCCAAGATGTGAACCTACTGATGGCCCACCGGGTGCCACCTTAACTACTAGTAGTGTACAATTGTTGAACCAGCCATGCCATTTTACTATCACTGTAGTGAGACTTGGTAAGGATCCGTAAGAGATTTAGTAACATGGAAGGAAGGGATCTAGAATAAGAAATGGAAACGGCTTGAATAAATCGCATCTCGAGCGAGATGAGAGCATATCTCTGGTTTGATAATTTAAGAACAGCACTTCTGCACATGGTTTGTCAGCAAATTGACATCATCTGATGCTACATTGTTGATCTCTTGCCTGCAAACACCTAAATGATGCATATACTTTATCCAGAATATTTCTCGCTTTGAGATCTTACAACAAGATTTTACTAGGAGTGGTAAGTTCACCATACATTATAAGACAGTATGTGACTAAGGTGTTAAAAGAAATGGACGAATCAATTTATTTTCCGAAACTAGTGAAACAGGAATCATTGCTCCTGAAGTTTAATCTAATAACTTACAGAACTACTGTTTACTTCAACAAATAGAAAGAGTTCTTTCTCACTTTCCCACAACAGTTTTAAAACATATCAATTTCCTTCGTCATTGAACAAATTGAGAACGTCTTAAGATCAGTGCAAATTTAAAGTACGGAAAGACAATTTTCTTAACAAAATACTAAGCAAGTGGCCCAGATTTCAACATGTCAGGGACACATTGATAAAAGTGCGGACAATAAGTTACCCAAGGTGCTCCATCCAAGGGTAGAAGCATCTAATCCCCTAGAAAAAGTTGGTTCTACAATTAAACAAATATATAAACATGCTTGGGTAATGGTGTTGGATCCACAGAAACGTTTAACAATTCCTGAATAACTAGTTTAACCCATCGCCTCGTTGACCAATCGATTTTTCTATGAGACTGGTGGGTTCATGAGCCTAAGTAATCAATTAGCCCTTGACTTGTGAACACTAGGTTGCATGGGCATCATCAACTTAAATTATAAACTAATTAATAATATTAAACAAACAAATTGGAAAAATACTACACTGTCCCCAAGTTCTGAGAGAGAGCACAGTGGTAGTGGAGAAGTAGTGGAAGTGACATGGTTTCTGCTAAGGCTCCGGGGCAAGCTTTGACCAATAACTTCCATGTAAGAGTACCAATTCCAAACCACAGTGATCTGATTCTGTTAGATTTGAATGTGCCAACATTTCTTTGCACTAAGGTGGCAGATATGTACCTATTTTACAGCGCCGTCAATTTATTCATGTGCAATGGCAAACATATGTGAATGTAGAAACCTTTTGACAAAGAAAATATGTAGCTGGGTTCCTGGTTAGTACCTTGCAGTAGCCATTGGGAGTGTCTTGCATCAAACAGCCGAAGGTAGTCTCCTGCACTTCAAATTTGCAGCTGCGGAAGTCGTAGCAGAATTTTGATTGCCCAACAATCCATCAATGGAAAGATCTACCACTGCCCATGCACCCTCAGCTAGCTGCTTGCAAAACCTGAGAAATATAACCTCCCTGATAGGGACCAAAGGAGAGAGCACCTGTAGCTCAGCCTTCATCTGTTGCAAGAAAACACAAGCAAACATTAACAACTCAGATGTAACATGTGGTTACACTCATTGTATACGGCGAACACTGAGGAGTGTAAGGCACTCACTAGCAGCAATGCGCCATTTCTGCTTCCGCCAATGCCGCTAGACACCTCCTCAAGGGTTGTGGCCTTAGCAATCATGCACGAGAACATGTCGCACCACCGTCTCTGTGAAATGAAAGAAGCACCATCAGCATAATATAACTGCTTTATATTCTAAATAAGAACAAATGCAGAAGCACGAACCTCGTCCATGAGGGTTTCTACAAGGGCAACACTGTTGTCGATGATGACCAGCCCAGACTCCCTAGATGCCTCAGACACAAATCCAGCAGGCTTCATGCCAATACACGGCATGAATGAGTCGAGATACTCCTCAAAGTTGAGTGCCTCCTTGTCGGGAGAACCGGGCAATCCCGTAACCCACAAAGGATCGCCCATCTGCGCCATCTTGACAAGCTCATCCATTGCAGTGATAGCGAGCTCCAAGAAAATGGATCTGTCGATGTCCAGCATCGATCCTAGAGAAGACCCAGTTGCCCGTGCGGGTGTGATCACGGTGCCCATCGAGCTCGAGGCACCCCCACCATACTCACCCATCGTGCCGTGCAGTGAAGACTGCATAGAACCTATGCCACCCATGCCGCCGACTGCTAGCTCCAGCGACGAGTTCGGCATGGGCATCGACAGGTGCGGCTGCAGCTGCAGCGGCGACATGAGCGAGACTGGCTTGCCGAGGAACTTGGTGGCGAGGGTACAGACACGGTTGAGCTCATCCTTGAGCCGCGCATTCTCGATGCGCAGGTGCTGCTCCTCCAGGGACACCTCCCCGAGCATGGCGGGGCTCCCGCAGCCGCCGCACATTGGGCTGCGCATGGCCTCCCTGATGGTCATGTTCTCCGTGCGCAGCTTGTCGTTCTCCTGCTTCAGCAGCGCGTTCTCGTGCCGCTCCAGTTGCGTCTTGAGAGATTAACAAAGCCGTGTTAGTCAGGGATTCGCACGGACGGGAAACAACGAGAATGGATGCGATTCATACCTTCATCTGCGTCCGCCGGTTCTGGAACCAGAACTTGACCTGGCGCGCATCGAGCGAGAGCCTCTTGCTGAGCTCGGCGCGCTGCTTCTCGTCCGGTGGGGCACTCCTTGAACAGCCTGCAGACGACGAATCCATGCATGAGAGGACAAGAGCGAAAAGGCGGAAAAGAGAAGCTGCAAATAGTACTACTATGCTAGTAGGAGTGAGGAGGCGGCTATTACGCTTCGAGCTCCTGGATCTGCTGCGGCGTGTGGCGGTGGTACCGCTTCTTGCGCTTGCGCGGGTTGCTGGGCTCGGCGCCGTCGTCGTCATCGTCGCCGACGCCGGAGATGGCGTCCAGGTGGTCGCTCCCGGACCGGCTCTCGTTCTGCGCCTCCGCCGCGTCCCGCCCCATCGCTCCCGCGCCGTCGGGGAACATGCGCCCGCCGCCGCCGGCGTTGTCCTGCGATGCGACCACGGGAAACAATCAAAACCTCTCCGAATCAACAACGAGCCTCCGGTGCCGGCCGAAACGAGCGCTACGCGCGTACCAGGCCGAGGGAGAGCGCGGGGGAGGATGAGAAGGCGGCGGCGTAGGGGAACTGCATGCCGCCGCCGCCGCCGTCAAAGAGGCCCCCGAAGCTCATGCCTCCCTCCTCGTCTCCCCGGGAAGACGCGAACAGCAGTGTCTACTCCCTCCCCTTTTCACCGTCTCTATCTATCCTGTGTCCCAGAAAGGACCTGCGCCTGGATCTGCACACCTCACAGCCCGATTCTACTGCCTCACCTCTCGAAGGGAGCGAGGAAAGAGAGAGAGAGAGACCCGCCTCGCCTCCGCCACTCTCTTTCTACTGCTGCTTATTACGACGAGATTAGGACCTCTCAAAACCCTAACCCTCCACGGCGATTAGATTAAGGAAGGCGAGGGCGAGACGGGCGGGCAAGCGGAGGTGATTGATTAAAGAAAGCTTTATGCACGGGCGGGGGTCAAAATGGCAAGACGACGAGATGATGGGAGGGTGTGGACGCATGGAAAAGGGTGGGGTCCGTTGAGCGCAGTCAAACGGGCGGTGCGGTGCCTGTCTCTTGTCTGTTGCCTTCCCTCGCCGCCGCCGCCGCTTACTTTTCCGGTCTGCACGGCGGACTCACGGTCACGGAGCGGCCGGGCAGTTTCGTCTCCGCCTCCGCGGCGTCATGCTCTGGAGTCTGGCCCGACCGGAGCAGCCAGCGGCTTGTTTGCTTGCGTGCCGCCGGGGGACCAACACACAACCTTTCCTCGTCGCTGGCTCACTTTACCGTGTCACTTGAACCTGTTTTTTTTTTCCTCGTGAGATTATGTTTTCATCTCTTTTGTGGCAAATCGATCTCCTTGATGCTCTTAACTGGATCAAATTAAATGAGTGTCCGATGAGTATCTCGCTGATTTCCGTTTTGATTCTTCCAGATTGCCGCTCTTCGATGTCGTGGTAAGATCACACTGCACGATACAAAATTATCACGGGATGTGTCAAATTAAGCCGATCGAACGGTTGAATTATGTTGGGTTTCGTTGCAAGTTAAGAAGAAAAAAAGGTTAATCCGTTTGGTTGCGAAGCACGAGCGAGAAAATGGGGAAACTATCCTTTCCCGCTCCTAAACGCACTTTTCTCGCTCTTGTCTTCTTGATAATTTTCACGGTAGAGAGATGAATTTCGCAACTCCTTGTCCAGACGCTGCATTCTTCTTCACTCCTCATGGCGGTTGTATCAATCATTCTTCTTCTCTCCTCATGGCGGTTGTATTAATGGTTAGATCGTTGAGCGGTTTTTTCATCCTCTGCCTGCCACGATAAAACCCAACTATGAAATGAAGTTGGTCATCGGTTCTTGGCTTCTCAAAGTGTCGAGAACTTTTACACAAAGAAATACATCTAAAAGATCTTGCTAAAAGCATTCAGACACATATTTTATGCAGGTTAGTCATCTGGGAAGCTTGTACTCATGTTTATGAACATATCTATTCATTATTATGTTCAATCACGATCTTGAGAAGCGGTCGCTCAATCTCGCTATGGTGGTGTTACTATTGTGAGGCTATGTGATATAGTTAGACAAAGCCTTCTGTATGATTCAGTAGGGGCCCTCCCTAGCTGACATATCTAGAAAATGCACACCTTTTTATTAAGCATTAGCTTGTCGTATTCTATGTGTATTAAACATGTTAAAATAATTGTAGATGATATAGTTAAGCTACGAACACTCTCTTGGCACCCTCCCCCCCCCCCCCCCCCCCCCCCCCCCTTTGATTTAGTGTTATACCTGCCACTACCCTCCCTCTACTGTCTCCACTCTATGAACAACCATGGATGTGTAAACATAATAACCAATTTGCTTTCATCTGGCACATGATTTATGTACATGTTTGTGCAGCGCTAGTGAATGTGTTTGGACCGACCTATCTAAGAGCATCGAATGCGAGCTCAGCTCGTGGCACCATGTGAAGCGAGATTTCATGTGATGCATGGAGCATCGATTGTATGCCTTAGAGCTGGAAAATTGTCCACCCTCTTGGCAATGGATCTATAAAAGGACATGTTGGAGCATGTAGTGTCATATAGTATATAGGCTATGACATATGGATTGGCACTCTTTGTTTGACGTGACCGGTTCTTACAATGAAATCAAGGTGTTGGAAAACTCTCTGGTGTTTTCCATACTTAATGAAGACCAAGCTCTAGAGTGCAACTATTATAACACGACATACTACCTAGCATATGGAATATATCTTTGTTGCTTAATATTTCTGAAAAAGTTATGCAATCTTGCTGGTCTGAAAATCCTCACTTTGCCTCAAGACAAGATAGTGTTATTGTTCGCTTCCCTCTGTCCTAGTCGCAAAGATAAATCTGGATCATGAATATAAATATTTGTGTTGTGATGCAGAACATGATCGTGGAGTGCGAGATAGATGATGGCATGGTGTTTGATCGGTAGTTTGATAACAAAGGTCATCTCGCGGAGCCACACATTAGGACGTCTCAAGCGAGTTTTCCCGAATCTCCCGCCGTGGATCACGAATTTCGTGGTGAAGGAAATCATAACCGGCTACAAGATGATACAGCTGATCACTTGTGGGTGCTCAAAGTAAACAAGAAGTTCGGGGGTCATTGTAATACCCCACAGTTTAAAGAGTCGGAAGGGTAGAAATATGATTTGTGCATTTGCATAGCATGCATCTAAAAATACGGGAAATTTTGGCGCGTTAAATTAAACGATGCAAAGTGATCGATGTTTCTCTCGACTCGATGAGTTAGGGTTTAGATCATCGTGTTGAGTGCAATAAACTTCGACATGATCTTTATAACTAACTACAAACTAAAATCATCTGTCGAGGCATTCCAGAATTGGACATGACCTTGACTAATTCTCGACACTTCTGATCACAAATCAAAATATGACAAGATATAATTCAATTTAACAAAAGTCACAAACACAATCTTATATATATATGATCATCTCATCTCAATTCATCACATTAAACATCCAAGTGATCATATAACATTCATCTCATCTCAATATACCATTCGAATCATATCATCATCTTATCACATCATCATGTATGTATCCATACATCATCTTAAATCATCATCTCACCAATTCATCATTTTACGCACATTCCATAATGAATGGGAAATTCAATGTCTCAAGTCCATTGAGATACAACACATGGAATTATACAAGATGAAGTTGAAATAATAGAATATGTTACATCATTTATAGAATATGCACATATCTCATTCAAATGAAAAGAAGATTACAAATGAATAAAAAGCATCCTAAAACTAAATCTTGAACTGATCATCATTATCTTAATCGTCTTCATCTTCTTATCTCCCAATCTTCTCAATTTTATTCCTGCAAGACAAAACAAGACAGCAAGAAAGGAATGCAGTCAATTGGATTTAGAGAAGTATTTCTCTCAGATTTGCATAGAAGTACTATGCATGATCATCATTGAGATTTGGAAGCACCCATATCAGTATTTGTTCTTATCAAAATCTCTAGTAAATAAAATGGTGTGAAATTCAAAAGCTTTGTGTGCTATAAAAGTAGTTTGGTAATAAGGCATGATCAACCTTGTTAACAAATTATTTCTATATGCATAAAGCATTTGGAAGTCATACAATAAACACACACTCATCTCTATTGAACCAAAGAAAGGACCTGATAATCATATCCAGCAATAAAGGAACACAATTTAATTGCTAAGCCATTTGACCATCTACACCATACCATTATTATTTCTAAAGCCCACACAATTGAATTTGCAAAGCCATTTGAAGATCACTACTCATATTTTCAAAGACCATTATCTAGATCATTAAAACCACACAAATTAACTCTCAAGTCCATATGAATGAACAAACCCACATAAGAGAATCAGCCCACAAGTCCATCTAGTGACTAAAGCCACTTGTCTTGCTAAAAAATAAATCCTACAAGAGGATAAGACCAATGACAAATCATCTCTATCCACAAACAAAATATCTAACATAACTTCAACCCCAAGTAATGAAAAGCTTGCTATGGATAAGAATTCCACATAGGAGAGTTATCCACAAACAAAATATCTAACATAACTTGAACCCCAAGTAATGCCCAAGCATGAGAGCTTGACAACAAGTAGCTTATTCATCCATGCAAAGCAAGAGTCACCACTTGAGGTGTCAACTTGTGAGGGATAGCAATGCCCTATAAAAGAACATGGCATCTACACAAATAAAGGAAATTGCTCATAAATCCATTTTCAGCAATCAGCTAGCCGCACCATATTTTCTTGCATCAGGCAACACATCCAGCACCACCATTTCCATCTGTTCTTCATCAAGAACAACCACAACCAAGCACCACCAATGGAGATTACTCAAACCCATCCACCACAAGCCGTTTCAGCTAGCAAATACACTCTAGGAAAATTGAAGCAATGAGGAGGAGACGGTAGAACCACAAGGAGTAGTCCAGAAGAGACGGTTGAACCTTGGAGCAAGACCAGAGCTCTTCCGTAGCTCTAGCTGCTCTACAACAGAGGTTGATACTTGTGCTAGAGAGTGATTTAACAGGTTCTGTACATGACAGAACCATGCTTGAGTGCTGATTTAGCATCTGTTCTTAATAGAACCTTGCACAGCAAGGTGTGGTGCTATAGAAATTGATTTGCAAGCAGAGTACTTCTGTTCTGTGCAAGAAATAGGACAGAGAGAAGAAAGGGAGAGAAGTTGATTGTTGTAGCAATTGTTTGAGCATATGCGGCAAGGGAAAATAGTATTAGTGTAGTATCTGTTCTTATTTCATTTTTATCCAAGCACTACACAAGGCAGTGAAACAGCACAGCTGGATTAGCTGTACTTAGCACATCTGTAAACCAAAAGAAGCACATGAAAACATAAAAAGGCTTCACCACAATCTAAGGAAGCATAAATCTGTTCTTATCAATTTCCTCGGCCAGGAGCAATCCATGAACACATCTCTAAGTCACTCTAACTACCCTTCTACTAGATCTCAACTAGGAGGATAGAAAGAAGTGTTTCTCTCAGATTTGCATAGAGTTGCTATGCTAAATCATCACAGAAAAATTAAAGCACACACTAGTATCTGTTCTTATCAAAGACAGGGCCTCAGCCTTTGCATCACAGGCTCGGCTAAGAAAACATGTACAAAATCTGTTCATATCAGTTTAATAGCCAAATCTTTCCTGGAATACATTTCATAAATCCTTTCAGCAACATTAGCATCACCAGATCATGCTTGGCATGGATCTGAGCGCAGGGCACACTCCCAAGAGGCACCACAGGAGTAACTCATGATCGACAAACCAGCACATGGGCACAAAATCATCCAATAATACATCTTAACAAAATAGGCAGTGCATCATATTTAATCCTGCTATACCAGGGCATCAGATCATCCAAATATTCGTGGGAAACATCCACAACATCATCTGGATGAGTAAATCATCCAGATTTCTTCCCTGAAATTAATTGACAGAAACAACAAGTGACTAAACTGAATATTTCTTCAGTTAAACCAAAGTCCAAGACCAACCAGAGACCATAAGCTCGATTACATGCATAAGTTCATCACTTAGATGAACTAGAGCAGTACCACGATCACCAGAATGGCTAGGAGCAGATTGGAACCATGTTCTACATCGAGAGCTAGAGAAATCCCGAGAGAGGAGAGGAGGAGTGGAGTGAGAACCTTACCTGACGCTCGGGCACGAACACCGTGGCGTGGCGAGGCAATGCTCACGCTACCACGGAGGAAGCTACCGTGAGGACGACACCGACGACCACCACGGCGACGGCGACACAAGGAGCACCACGGCAGTGGCGCATCGACCTGCGCCGAGCCACACCAGCACCATGTCGAGGTTGAAGAATACAGCACGGAGGCGTCGGTAATGGCCGGAGTTGGCCGGAATCACAAGCAAGCACAGAGAGCTAGGGTTAGGGTTCCGCTCGAGGAAGAAATTGGGGGAAAACAGGAGGCGTTCGTGCGGGGGAATAGGAAGCGGAGAGGAGGCGGAGCAGTTCCGGTGAGCAGCGGCGCTGGAGATGGCCGGGGCCGGCCGGGGCGGCGGCGTCGACGGCGACACGGGGTCGCGGGAGCAAGAAGGGGAAGAGAGAGAGCGATAGGTTGACCGGGTCAGGTGCGACCCAGGGGCGAGTTGGGCTCGGCCCAAGTGGTTCGGTCGAACCCATTAGGCCAGGGGCATTCTGGTAATTTACCAAATCCAAATTATTCAAACTCCCCTGAATTTTTACACCAAATCAGAGACCACAAAAATCAAATAAAAATATGCCACACACTCTACAAAATATGAGGAATTTTTATATAAATTCTATTTGAATTTTTTGAAAAGTATTTAATGGATGAAAAATTCAAAGATCCTTGAGTGGAAATGACTTGAAATTCTTTTTCAAAAACTATTTTCTTAAAAGAAATTGATATGGGAAAATAAGGTCTTGAAGTTCAACTAGATTGAACTATTCAAATTTAATCACTTTAAATATATTCCTCATGAAAATTGTTGTGAAACACTTTAAATAATTTAAAACTCTCAAATACTTGAAAATTCTTAAAAATCACAACTTGGGCATTTTGGGGTAACGACGCATCTCATGATTATGCATAATAGCATGCTGCTAGAGTTTTCAGTAGTCCTTATCGGGATTACTTTGCTATTTTCAGATTCGGGGTTTTAACGCAAACCCTAGAACTCCGAAGAGTTGAACGGCCATTTCTACCACAGGCAAGTTCATTCTTGCATATCCTTATTGAACTATTTTGTAAAAACTATTTTCAGAAACCTATTATTAACATTGCATTGAAAAAGAAAAACTATTTTCCAATGATGTGAATTGCTATATATATTGTTTGGCGGGCGATGGAACCATGGTATGATATGGATCTCTTGGTGGAGGTTCCATCGTACGGGAAAGTATATACCTAGGATTAATTACCAATGTCACAGTGATCCTAGCGCCGTATTGACGCGTTTACCATGAGATCTGCTATGGACGGTAAAAGTCAGCCGTATCTTCTCTTGTTCACATATCCTCGGCAGACTATTACCTGGTTGGTTCCGTTGCGGCGGACAACAGCGTGGGAGCGCATACCTTCCCCACCCGACGGGGTGATTTGGAATAGGAGTTCGGGAGTGGTGACGAGTGGTCTTTGTACCGGCTGGGTCATAAGGGGTGGATATGTGTTGTGCGGAGGGGGCGGTGATTGGCTTTGGACTCAAACCTGGCCCCATACCATGGAAGTGTGGACGGGCTTGCAACCCGGAAAGGCAACAAGGCTGGGTTTCTCTCGTGGGTAAAGTTACGCAGCTCTGCAGAGTCAATAACAAGAAATTGTGGCAGTCACATCCGTGTTCCCGGAAGGAACTACAGACCGCAGCGGGAAAGGCATCCCAAGTGATGACTATGAACCCGTGGAGACTGTGGGCATAGTTTTCTGAAGATAAAATGGACCTTTTCCTAAAAATGTTTTACAAAACTTGCATCTACGCCTACGACCGTTGGTCATGGCGGTAGCTAGTGCATAAAACACCTTATCGCCTATATTATAGAACTTGCTGAGTAACGCTCGTGTTGCTCACCCTTTGCTCCATTGACCCCCTGCTTAGACTTTTGGAGCCATCCAAGGAGATGATAGATATCCATGACGACGACGAGGAGGTCTTCAACAAGGAGTCCAACATACCAGATGGAGCTTGAAGGAGTCAACTGCTACTTCACCAACAGAAGGATAACGACAACCTTGCCCAGGAGTACATGACGACAATACTGCCAATGGAGGAGACAACATCATTTTGGAAGGAGTACAACCTGGACAAAGATATTCCAGACATATTAGAGTAGAGTTGTGACAATAGCAGTAGTGGAATAGGAATTAGAGATAGAGCTGATATCCAGCTTAGTGCTACGATTTGGATCTTATCGTGTTTCATTTGCAAGAGATTTCTTCCATGTAAAGGAGGTTCTCGAGATTTTGTATTGAATAGTGTTGTAATCCTATAGTATTACTTGGACCAGCTATGTTTCTATTGTACTACTCTGAGGGATGTAATATTTACGGATAGGTCCTTCCGTGAGTGTTATATCAACGACTTGTGCACTACAACATGCAGTGGTGTGCTAGGGTCACCGCAGTCATGTTGTTTATTAGATTTTGCCGGATTAATTTTTCTAATTTTAATTATTGTAAAAATACTCCTATATGTAAATTATTGTTGGACTATGAACAGACTGTATGTAGTAAAGGTATGCCAAAACTGAATATAGTCAAAGTATGCCCAAACTGAATGGATCGGTCGTTTGAGGGTGCCACTTCTTTGTATGGCACCGTCGGTAGTGGTTATTTTTTTCGGATGTGTGAAACGCTTTATTGGATGTGTGAGACGCTTTATCGAGGGCGCGGGTGTAGATGAAAGAGCATCTTTACTATATCTCGTAACACTATCGAAACCTTAAAAATAGCCATTGTTTGACAATTTTTGACAAAAAAATATGTTTCAGATCCAATAAAGTGGTCAACCCCCTTTTTTTTATAGTGGATCTATAAACAAGTCCCTTATACATGGTATCTCCATTTTTGTGGCTAATTTTTACAGTGAGCCTACAAGAACTCGAGGTTGGCAGGCCGTCGACATACTAGTCCTGATTTTGGTCAACGTTCATGATGTCTGCTCGGTTTTGGCCAAAATAAACCCACTTCTTGGCAGACTGACTCGATTTCAACCGGTTCCCACAGTCTCTGGCTGATTAACGAGTAGGCCATGGCCAAGGCTTGCCCGCTGGAGCACCTCCGTGATTTATCAAGAGTAACCCATGGCTGAGCGTAGAGGAGGCGGCAACGCTATCTCTTCAACACCTAGGGAAGTATCACAACCAGGCTCTATGAGTGCTGCCATTGGAGCACTTCCATGGCTGACTGGGGGGTTGGGCAAGCTGAAACGGTGCATTGGTCTGCCGGGGCTCGAGACTGGATCGTGTCCCCGTGAAGAAGACGAGGACACGAAAGCCTTGACCCGTTCCTCTCGCTACAGTAACCGATAGCTCGTTTTTGGATCTCGAAGCCGATCCGCCTCGCCGGCGTCGTTGCGTCGGGTCCCTCGTCCTCCGGCGGCTGCCTCGGCGGCGGGAGGGCGGGGGAGCCTCGTCTCACCCGTGTTTTTGTGCAGGTTTGGTTTCTTCCAGCCGGTGGCGCCGAGGAGATGACGGCGGCGTCGGTGTCGTGTGGTGTGGTGGGGTCGGTCCCTCCGGCCGTGAAGCTCCGCGGAGATGCACGGCAGACCTCCACCCGTTTCTCGCCTGCGGGTCCTCTGATCGGCGGCGCGAGGTGTCCCTCGCCGGAGCCCGCGTACTGGCGGATCCGACACCGAAGAATAACGAGGCCCTGAGGTGGTTCGTCCTCGTCGACGGTGTTGGTGGTTCTGGGTGGAGGCTCGTCGGAGCTGAGACGAGGCGTCTTCCCGTCCGCTGGGGGATCCCTCCCGAGTCAAGGCCAGAGGGGAGGAAAGGCGGCGGTGCTACGCCTCATTGTCCGGCCCATCGGCGTTGCTGTCGGCGTCCGGGAGAAGAAGGACTTCTTTGTAATTCTTCGTTTTTCTTGGACTGTTCTGTAAGAACCGTTGGATGAATTCTAATCAGGCCCTTTTCGCAAAAAAAAAAAAGAAGACGAGGACACGAGTAAAATGAGTACGATAGAGAAAAAAAAGAGATGAACCAATTAGTGACACGCGGGTCCTATTTTATATCAAGCTATGGTCTTACGGGATAATATTGAAAAAGCGGTTTACCTGGTGTAACAACTTCTGCGACAACGGCTTTTACGGGACATGCTAGAGATGCTCTCAGAATCGAAACATATAGCGATATGGTAGCAAAAGTTTTTTCCTCACATGGTGTGATTCAACATTCAGGACTTATGATCCAACGAGCGGGCAAAGATTGTACTAATGGTCTACCCGAAGTGGAAATTTCTCAATGAATCCCAAACTCTCACTACGGGAAATCCACAAAACGCCGACGGCCAGGACATACGCCGACGGCCAAATGTCGGGGCCGTCGGCGTAGACCCCGACCGTGCCAACCAAGATCTTTTTTTCTTTTTTTTAGCTACGCCGACGGCATTGCCGTCGGCCTAGAGATTTTGGCCGTCGGCGTATACTTTTTCAATTTTCTACATTTGATACGCCGACGGCAGCCGTCGGCGTATACTTTTCAATTTTTTACATTTGATACGCCGACGGCATTACCGTCGGCGTATACTTTTTTCTATTTTCCATTTAATATGAATTAATTCATATCTTTAAATCCGTAAATCGGAATTTAACAAATTAAATGTCTAAATCGATTAGAAAAATGAGAGGAATACAAATATGACATCCATAAAAAAAATTTCACCGTGCACATGACATTTTGTAACATATGTTTGTTACTTGCTTAATTAAAAAGTCATTTTTTACACTTACTAGTTGAGTGCCCGTGCGTTGCTACGGCGCTCAAATTTATTCTTTGTTGCAGATATATATATACTCATATGTAAGAAAAAAATATTACAACATAGTATTTTGGTTATGTGAGATAATTGTACCTCAAGTTCAATAATAAGCCTTCTTTTCTACTTCCTTCGTGTCAAAATACAAGGCGCGCTATATTTTTAAGGTAGTCTTTCACACTCAACTTTAACCACAAATATATATCAAAATATATTGAATGGGAACGTATATGATACCATTAGATTCATCTTGCATAATTCTTTAATTTCATATATCTTTATGATAATTTTGGATACATATTATAACAATTTTGGGTATATATTATAAGTACAAATCATGATCAAAGTTACATAGCGTTGACTTAAAGAGCGCCTTATATTTTGAGACGGAGGTAGTAATACAAACAACATCTACATGACAAAAATTGCAGACTACCATGCCCCTTTGATCATCACTTACAGAGAAGGTACTTGACAACATTTAAAGCTATATGATAAAAGAGCCTCCATCCTCCATTGCTTAACATTATTCGAAAGTGTTTCATAAAACTATACATCTCTAAGGGATTCCTACAAACAGCTTAATGAAAGTACGTATCAATAGCGTCATGTGCCCTAGAACCAATTCTCCCCTTAAGAAAAAAATCAGATGACAACAATGGTACAATCTCAATAGCGTCATGTGCCCTAGCACGAATTCTCCCCCTTAAGAAAAATTCAGATGGCAAGCAATGGTACAATCTCTCCTCTTCTATCAGGATCAACTATGATCTTAGAAATGGCACTCCTCAAATATTCTGTAGAACTGCTTGTCATCTCTTGAGACATCCTTCATGCATAATTCAGAGCTTCTCAAAGAACCTTGGATATAAACTTCGCAACAACACTATAACCATTCAGAACAAGTTCCTCATGCTATTGCGCACTCCTTGAAATATTGCTGCTACTTCTCTCTCTCTCTCAGACTCTCGTGAGCTGCCTTCAATGTCTATTTCTACTACGTTCCGGCCCAGCATCAAGAGAACCATGATTACGTGCAGGCAACAAGATGCGTGGGATCCATTGTTCTGCATGTTCACACCAACCAAAGCGTTATCTGATAAATGATCATTTTCTAGTACTCCCTGAAGAAGCCTAACAGTTTAAGTAAACTGTAGCTTATGAAATAATTAGTAGGCTGGTTAGTACAGGTTGAAAAGGATTATACATCAAAGCCGACATGTTAACTTGCACCACGATGAATCATGTGATCTCTCATTACAGGTAGTTACCATCAAACAAGAATAGGAAGGAAAAAGTCAAATCAATGTGGTTACCTGGCGAGGGTTGCATGCAGGTAGCTCTCGTCAGATAGGTCAACAAGAAGACATTTTCCTAGACAAAAGGGCAGACAGACATGAATAATAACCAATGAATAATAACCGAAGTGAGAACAAGTAGACCACCTTTTCTCAGGTGGCATCCTAGGAAGAATACCTCGACCAAAGCTTTATGTTTCTCTAAAAAAAATCAGAAAACTTTTAACGATAACCTCTTTATGATTCTGTAGTACAGAAAGAATGAGGACTAATGGAATTTGGTTATACTCGGCAGAAATACAGACCTTCGGATTCTTTGGCAATGTATCCATCCAGCGACGTCTTGAGGACGAGCAGAGAGTTCACTTGGGACAAACACATAATCACGAGCAGTTAGGCACTGTCCAATGTCGTCTCCTGCCAACAGAAATACCTAGTCAACGAAGAAAATACAAGATATATGTGTCCCTGGATTGAATAATAGGCAGGGCATGCAAACCTCTCCATATTATAGCTGATTCATCCATGCAAAAATTGTATGTCATCCAACCTTGTAAGAACTTGAACAGACCTAATGCCATAATGCGAACATTAGTTGTCTTTTTTTCAATTAACTCAGAGAAAAGATGCATCAAGATATACAGATTATAATGTGTGAGCTACCATCTTTTTCCATCCTTTAACAACTGGTAGGTACTCTTCCAATGCATGGGAAGATATCAGCTAACATGGACCCACCGGCAAGCACATAAAAATTCAGACTGTCAAACGCTATCGTATCTACACTCCGTGGACGTGCATAGAGACTGTATAAAATGTACTCTTGGCCATGCAACTCACAATTATGATATCTCAAGTTACACAAGGCTTTAAACAAATATTGACAGTAGCCACAAACAATCTCAGTAATACTCGCCATGCGTGGACACATATGGTATGGTTACAAGGTATTTAATGTATTTTAGAAGTTGACTGATTGTAAAATAAAAGAGCCAAGTACATCCAGATGATATGATTAATAGGGTACAGTCAGAGAGATTTGCAACAGTGGATTAAGTAACAAGAAATGAATGACTATATATAGGGTTAATTAGATCTATGCCACTCCACTATTCACCACTTCGCAAAATGCCATTACAAAACCACAAGTCATTTAAATGTCATCACCACTCTCACAAACGACGTTTAAATGCTCGTTTTAAGACAATGATGATTGAAAAAATACATGTATTGCAGTGTGTATACCAGTATTTAAAATATAACCCTTGTCCAACTCTTACAGATGTATAATAAAGAAAGGATTACAACTGAGATTAAGATAATAAACTTGGCATGAAAGCTAAAATGATAGTACAGCTATTCGTGGACTCCAAACTGATAAGGCAGTATACAGACGATCGAAACTTATCCGGGCCGGTCGTTCGACCTGCATGATATACTAACACACTGTTTAACACTCTAAAAGTATTCTTCAACTCAAGCCTACAAATTCCATGGAAAATAGCGAAATTAATAGGTTGGACAAGCAATACACAAATCAAGCATCTGAATCCTTTGTTGCTGCTCTTGCTGGAAAATAGCAACTTACTGTGCCTACTTTGATTAGGTCCGTTTCTCCAACTAAATGGTCAAAGATTTATCTATTCAGATGCACGATCTTGCTGGGAAAATGGGAAATAGTACCTGCGCCGTACCTGTCCAGTGTCGAGACTGTGGAAGGGCACATGCTGCCCGGGCTGGGCCGGGGCTGCAGGCACTGGAGAAGGAGCACGCAAACCGTCGCCTCGTCACCTCTACCGGTCGTCGACCCCGCGGAGCCCCACAGCGTCGAAATCAAGGAGCGTTGCCGCTGCGAGACCTCCGCCTCCTCCAGCTGGACCTTGCATGCGAGACACCTGACCATGGGCTTCTCCTCCTCGCCCTCCCCTCCTCTTGCAGGTGCGTACGCGGCGCTTCTTCTTGCAAGGGTGGAGCTGGGCGGAGGGGACAAAGCTGGTGACGTCGTTGCCGTACTCGACCTAGATTGGTCGGTCGGCGAAGGCCTTCCAGCAGAGGAACTCGATGGCGAGCGGGGACGGGGAAGGGAGGGGAGGAGCGGACTTGGTCTCGAACTGGCGAGTGTAGGGCGGAGAGGGTGGCGGCGGTGCGGGGTTCCGATGTCTTGGTGGCAGGTGGTGAAGATGGCTGCGGTTGGGGGCGTGGAGCAGGGGTGAGGAGCGGAGGAGGTAGGGTTGCTGAGGGGTCTTTGAAGTTGGGCCGAACCGTGGGCCTGTTGCGCGAAGAATCTATCGATTAGCGATTAGTGATGGACGAAAACGATCGGCAGAAACGTACTTACGAACTCCTATATAATAGTAAAGAAAAATGAAAAATGATATTTACTATAATATTTTAGAAATTGTTTTTGGCAACAATGTTTTCCATACCAAGACACCCCTATGTGTCAAGTATGGACACATTATCACAAACTATGGCATGGGGATGACCATAAGTTGGTCATTTGACACGAAAGTTATATATGTCTATAGATGATATACCTTTTTGTGAAGCATTTTATTGAAATATTTGTCAAAACTCAAATTTATCATTTTTCCTAACAACTAGTACACATAAAAGGACTCCATGTCAAAGGAATTCATCTTTTGAGTATTTTCTCAATTTCTTTTATTTTTGTGAAAAAACAGTCAAAATGACTGTCGTGTCTATTCATTGAAAGGGGTCACATTTTTCAAAACTATCGATATTTCTGTGATAAAGTCATTACTTTTGTACCTAGAAAGTATTTTTGTAAAAAAATTATACCAAACTATCACACACTTGTAGTTCAATTTCAATTACTTTTGGAAAATCGGCATAAAGTCATTTAAATATGAATAATTAGGTAAAAATCAAGAAAATTCCTAAAACTTGGGTATTATCCATAAAATATGTAGTACCCTTTGTGACAATAAGATGGGTGCCTATTGCAACATATTTTTGGTAATTACTCCATAACGAAAGTTATTTTGGCATTTAAAAAATGGAAAATGATATTTATAAAAATAATTTGGAATTTGTTTTTGGCAACAATGTTTGCCATACCAAGGTACCCCTATGTTCCAAATATGGACACATAATCACAAACTATGGCATGGGGATGGCCATAACTTGGTCATTTGACACGAAAGTTATACATGTCTATAGATGATAGACCTTTTTGTGAAGCATTTTTTTGAAATATTTGTCAAAACTCAAGTTTATTATTTTTCCTAGCAACTAGTACACATAAAAGGACTCCATGTCAAAGGATACATTTTTTGAGGGTTTTTCACTTTATTTGATTTTTGTGAAAAAAGAATCAATTTTCTAAAACCATCGATGTTTATACAATGCAAAGGATGATATGGATGTCATATTTGAATTCCTCTCATTTTTCTTATTGACATAGACATTTTTTTTTTCAAATTTCGATTAACGAAATTAAAGATATGAATTATTCCATATTAAATGTAAAAAGGAAATAAACATAAAAATAATTTTATTTTTTCATTTATTAAAAATATATACTAGTTTACAATCATTGTTACTTATTCAAATGAATTTTCGAAATTTAAACAATGAAAAAGTGTAATATTCTAAATTAGGGGTTAACATGATTGATATGATATAAGTATCAGTAAGTTCTCATTTCTCATTTGGAAGCTAACAATGAAGGAACTCAAAGATTAAACGTGCTTGGGTGGAGCAATTTGAGGATGGGTGACCGAACGGGAACTTTGACCAGCGTAAATACTTTGACCTATGATTAAATGTGTAATTAGAGATTTAGTATGTAGCTGAGTTAGAAATTCGAAATAGAAAAAAATTTAAAAAATTCAATTTTTTTAAAAAATTCAATTTTTTTTAACTTTTTTGCATTCATACGCCGACGGCAACGGATACACCGACGGCAGATTTGCTACGCCGACGGGCCTCTACGCCGACGGAGATACGCCGACGGCCGGTGTACGTGTACGCCGACGGCATGCGAGCATACGCCGACGGTGGCCGGCCGTCGGCGTTTTGGGCCTTTCCTGTAGTGTCTTATGCCTCTATCTATACCTAATAATAAAAGCATTAAGACTTCTTCTCGTACGTCATTTTTCTTTCCGGTTTTACCCATGTGTTCTCAGAAATATTACCCATCACTGCCACCCATAAATCGTACCGTTTCGGTTTTTTCTTTTCTCCCTATTTCCGTTTTTTGTACGTCGTCTTGGTTTCTTGGTTTCGTAAGTCGAGTCAAAACGTGTGTTCGTTTTCGTTTCGTTCTCCTCAACCGTCGCATACAACTGAGCGCCCGGACCTCGCGGAGCACGGCATCCCCGTCGCCGGCCGCCGGAACGCCGAGAGGTTGTCGCCGCCGGGGAGCGGCCGGACCTCGCGGAGCACGCCAGCCACGTCGTTGGCTGCCGGTACGCCGGGAGCCCGGGACACCCAGAGCTGGCGGAGCATGCCGTCCCCGCCGCCGGCTGCCGAAACTGCACGACGGCCACAGGAGGTGCTCGCAGCTGGGAGCGCGACGGAGCACGCCATCCCCTCTGCCGGCCGCCAGAACTGCGCGACGCCGCAGGAGGTGCTTGCAGCTAGGGAGCGACCAGAGCTGGAGGACCACGCCGTCCTTGCCGCCGGCCACCGGAACGGCGCGATGCTGCGGGCGGTTCTCGGAGCTGGGAGATATCCATGAACCTGAACATGAGACATGAGCGAGGTGTTCGAGTGCTACGAGCGCCAGTACGCGTGGAGGCATCCTTTAGCTGCAGCAGCGTTGAAATATGTGATGGTTTCTTTTATGTATATACAGATTTGGAAGATGGTCCTGTTGGCGAGCACAAAGGCAGACAAATCTACTGATCGATGCCAAATTGCCGGTTAATAAATGATTTTGCAGACGTTTTGGCTCTCAACAGAGTCTCAGAGGAGAGGACGAGAGACATGGTTGGTGATGGAGACGATCGTGGATCACTTGATTCTAAAATAATTGATTCAGAACATTCAGAAACATTAGATGTTTTCGAGATGGTAGGTGCTAGCCGTGAATCAGCCAAAGCACTGATTCAGGGGTATTTTGTATTTTTCAAAGGCGGGTTGGCAAAATCCTCAACGGTAGTTCTGTCACCGTTGTGTTTCATTTTCTATAGTCAGAAGCAAAATATACAAACTTTTCGGCAGTGTGTGAGGTCTTGCCATCGGAGTGTGCTCGCTTTTAAATGGTATATCTCCTCTTACGGCTTCATTCTTATAATTTTATTTTCGAATTGCAAGAAATAACTCATCTCTGAACTCACAAAAAAGAAAATTCTGGTCAAATACTACTATTCCTAGATATGAACTAACAGTTGTTATTTTAGAAAAAAGAAAGACGGTTGGTTAACTTACAAAAATTATGTGCAGTACTTTCTAACCTTGTAAAAAAAAGGGAACGGATACTTCCAGGTTATGTACAAACTTCAGGCCCTATTGTGAAGCATCCGAGGTATGTCTCTAGACCTGTGTAAATATGATTTCTTGAAGCATTTTAGATGAAGGAGAAGTCACGGTAAGATTGTTCAAGCACGGGCTAAAACTGAGTTGCGCAGAAGAAAGTAAGAATTGAAGACCTTTTCCTCATGATGTACTACCAAATTGCGAAACTTATAAGTTTATGTTGAGTTGAGCTAAAATTGATACGAGAAGCTCATGAGCTTGGAGATTTTTTTCATGAATAGTGTAATTTTGTTATAGACAGTGTTTTATGAATGTGTGCTTAGAACCATTTGTGGATAACCCAATGTTGAAGTCGATTATATTGAACAATTGCACTGTGATATTTTTTTTGAATCTCTCGTGGAAACCAGCGACGGGAGGCGGCTGTACCAATTAAAATTTAGTTTGTGGGTCTCTCCAACCAGTTTTGTCTCTCTCCCGTTGCAACGCACGGGCACATTTCCTAGTCTAATATAAAATTTACAAAAAGATAGTTGTCGGAAAAGTGAGCGCTTGTGTTGAGGAGAGCTTTTCACGACACCCATGAAGTGTGGCCAGTCGTCAGTGGCAGAGCAATAGACTCCGGGCGAGGCAGAGGCGCAGGGGCCGTATGATGTGGATCAAACGGGCGTCAATTTGATGTCAATTCAGTGCGCTTCTAAAATTTCCTGATTACCCATGCTCGCCTATTACCAGCCAGCTGTTGCCGTTACTACTACGATTGTCCCATGCCCACATTGTCCGTGGACCCAGTGCCAGCCGCTGAACCACTGAACCAGCGGCGTCCGACGGGAGCGTTTGCTCCAGTGAACGGCGCGACAGTCAATGTGTACAGGGATGCAGGTGCACAGCACAAGTCCGATGGCGAGGAAAAAACGCGCTTCAACTTCAATACGAGGCGGACATGTGGTGGTTTAGCGGGTACGCATTGCATGGGCCTGGTGTGGACCGATGGCAAACTTCCAAGTCAATTGATGAACTAGATGGATCATTCGAAAGCGAAGCCTGGCTACGGATTCCACCCACAGAACAAAGCGAACAAGCCAGCGAGGATAACGGTTGTCCGCCGTGCCACTCTTGTTGCGGGAAAATTTGACCTGGGTTGAAAATTGACTTGAGGTCAGTGCTTAGTTATAATCTCCGCTTGGAAAAAAGGTACTCGGTTATAATCGTCCTATCGGTAGAAAAATCTGTTTGTTTGGCTAAGAAAACTACTTTTCTCTGTGCTAATCTGCTGAGTACCGGCAAAAAGATCGACTTGACATGTGAACCCTTGTTGTTTTTCAGAGGAACACGACTTCTGAATTTTGACATCAGTGCATGCATCGTCCTCGAGAGTTGCCTTGCTGCTTGCCGGGTTTTTGTTTTTTGAGGGGGTGCCGCTTGCCGGGATGGAAAGCCCAGCCACGCACCGTCCTTGTTTACGTCCGTCTTCACATACCGTAGCCCAACTCGAGGAGAGGTAGCCACAGGCCCACGGCCCACGACCACGAGAAGCCGAATGAATCAACGCGTGACCAGAACGAGCGAGCCTGCGCAAGGTCGGCGGCCGCCGCCTCGTCCTGCCGCAAGCCAACTCGAGTTGATTTTTCGCCATGGAGAACGGAGATGCTGTGGAGTGAATATCGCGACTGAAGCCGAAGGTAAGTACGATATGTTTTCCTCAAGTTCGATCGTTGAGCGGTCTCTCGAGTACCACTTGATTGTGCTGCATACGAACTGTATTAGTTTTCGCTCGTTTGATTTTCGAGAGATAATACAATCCTATTACAAATTTCCCCCGCCAATAGCCTTTCCCTAACTTGGCGGATGCCGGACGCCTCTGATCTAGCGCCATAGCCGACGGTAGTATGTAAGCGGGGAGGGGGTCAGCCGTATGCATCATTTTGATTCAGAGTCTGGGGCGAGGCTCTCATTTCTAAAAAAGAAGAAGCGGGGAGGGTGGGCGCAGGAGGTGGCGGCAAAGGGTCGAAGAGTTCCTTAGGCCCCGCTTGGGAACCTGGTATTCTAAGCGATACCGCGGGAAATTTTCACGGACAGTGGAAGGTCAGTCTAAAAATACAACTCTGTCTCCGGAAATAATATAGCTCCGTAAATTAAAACTGCCAACCAGTCGAGCCCTTAGTGTTAGTTTAGAGGTACTAGCAGGTTTTTTTAATGTTGTATCGCCCTCCTCTTGCACCTCTAAACTAACCTCTAAATTGAAACTCCCAACCAATCGAGCCCTTAGGGTTAGTTTTTTTAAATGTTGTATCGCCCTCCTCTCGCGATAAGGAAACCTCAAAATACTCGTCCAAAAAGTGATATCATATACACCTATATCATTGCACATCATCAATTTGATCAGTCCTTAAACGCCATCACTTTCCAGAAAAATGGAAATACCTTGGTAACTCGTAGAACATGTTGAAGGTGTCAATGGTGCCAAACGAATTGAGCAATACCATAAGAAGGGACGTACCACAATGGTTGTCTGTGGTTGGGAGTAGCAGCACAGGAGGAGGGACACACAAAAGGTGGTCGCCTGGTCGGGTTGAGTTCGACCCACTTGGATCATGTACATCATACATGGAAGAGAAGCCTAGAGGACAAGATGACATCTGCCACTGGCTTCTAGTAGGCACGAGGAGCATAGGTGGCTGAATAAATCTTCCAAACAACAATGTCCATGGTTGAATAAACCTTTCAAACAACGACGATCATGCTGGCGCGAGGATGGAGGCATGACAAGCCCATGTGTATTTGCGACCTGGAGGAATACATAGGCGTGGTGTAGCGGAGGTGATAGGATCACAACAGCGGTGGCGCAGGCTGCAACGATGGGCAAGGGGCAGAAAACTAGCAACTAGAGAAGCTCCAGAATAAAAGTTTTGCTCATGCCAAAGGTGGAAACTTTAGCGGCAGTTTACCCCTTTTATGGCGAGGTAGGGATGTTGTTAGATATGGGCTATTATAGGAGAGTGGTGTTTTTTTCCCTTTATCGGTAGGGTATTTGTCAAAGTTGCTCTAAACCCTTCACCCATATCTAATTCTGTTTTCTCTAGGGGGGAATTATCGATCCCCTTGCCTACCCTCACCACATTCGATCCTCTCCACCATGCATGCCGGGTGGGGTGGTGCTAGGGATTTCGGTGCTACCGACTCGTTTCCCGACTTCCAGGCCATGGACCGCACGCCGGAGGACCCGAACTCGGAGAACTAAGGCACACATACGTAGAGGATGGCCAAGGTTGTACTTTCCCTCTTGGCGCGTGGGAGATGGAGAGCAGTCTCTTCATCCACTGGTCGGTCACGGCACAACGTTGGAATGAGATCGCGTACGTTTGGCTGCACAGTAGTGGCTTGCTCAGAATTGCTGGCAAATCTTCGCTGTCTCTCTGCGATGTTTGGAGCGCAACCAACCCTTCCACCACCACCGGCAACCGCAAAGTAGTAGTCCTTATTGGTATGCAGGTATATCTGATTAGGGCGTAACCGCTATGTATTTGCTGGTACATCGCCTTTTTGAGCTGACCTAGCACACCCCTCACGAATGGGCTTACACTGGGTTGACAGATCTAGAAACACTGCTTTCATCTCCTTGAGGCTCTTTTTGTTCTTTTTCTTTTTCTTAACTTTCCTTTGAGTTAGTCCTTGAAATTCTGGTCACCGTTTACATATTTCTAAATATTAATTCAACAAAGCAACTAGTTTCTAGATTATTGAGAAAAAGGAAAATATCCTAGTTCTTAGTAAAAAGTACTCCCTCTGTTCGGAAAAGGATGTCAGACCATTTTTGTGACATCCTTTTCCAAACGGAGGGAGTAATTGTATGTCCGTTTTCGCCATCACTAATTTAAAACAAGGTTTGAAGTCACGTTTGTCCAAGTATAAACACATAGCTATCCACTTTCTTTAATTTGCAATGTGCGTTTGAAATAAGAGATATACAACATATGAGTAGACCTGCTCACCCTGTGGACGACCAATTAATTGCCATCATGGGAAGCAATAAGCAACTTTCTCTTGTTTGGACTAGAGAGGCCTAAATATTTCTGTCATGTGACTACAACACTACTGACAGAGGAACAAGGTGCAAAAGCGGTGCCCTAAAACGATCTGAAGTGTACATCAGAGTACTTCATCACCACCTAGATGTGCCTTCTTTACAATAATCATTTATTTGTACTTTTATCTGCTAGCCAGATGGATGATATAAGCTCTTAGGGAAGAGCTGAACGTGGAACCCATCTGGGAAGCTCAGTCCTGGGGTACGGACTATGTTCCCTCCTTTTATCGCCCTCCATCTGAGACGCGAACATTAGAGAAGGTCGATTTCACCTTGTTAGAGAGAAGCAGTGCACATATATATACACCAGTAGATATGACAAATTGCACCTGTATTTTTTCACCAGGCAGTGGATGAAGGTTGCCATCAGGACCTTTGTGAGGTCTGTTCCTACGCAGAACCGAAGACCTCCACCAAAGGCCATGAAATGCTTAGTTCCTCCGGTGATTTCCATCTTGTCCTGCTCAAGAGAATGCTAGAACTGTTAGTTCTTAAGAAATAGCTGAGTCAAGAGTCATGCACACACATTACTGCTGTTAGAGTACGTGATGGGCCTGGGCCTGGGCCCGATAGTCTTAGGGTTTGCTTAGGGGTCAAGTAAGCCTTGCTTGGGAGTCAAATAAACCTCTCTATATATGGAGAAGAGATGTATCAATCTAATCAAGCAAGAATTAAGAAGGAAAACCCTTCCCTCTTGCCCGGCCGTCCACACGGCCGGCTCCCTCGCGCCCTCGCAGCCCTCTCTCTCCCGCTCAAACCCTAGCAACCATAACATTTGGTATCAGATTGCTCTTGTTCGATCATGTCTTCATCGCCGGCCACCACCTCCACCTCGCTGCCCATCACCACCACCATGCCGCCGCCCCACCCGACGGCGCCGCTGGCCTCCCCTGCGGCCACCGCCACCATGGCGGCTTCCTTCCCTGCGCCGGCCGCTGTCGTCTACACCCCTGAGCAGATGACCGAGGTCCTCAACGACCTCGTCACCGCGGTCCAAGGCATCCGCACCTTTCTCGGGGCCCCCTATGGGCCACAGCCGCCGGGTGCCATCGCCACGGCCTCGCCATCACGCCTACCGCCGTGGCAATCACCGCCACTCGACGCCAGGCTGCTGCAGCCGCCGCTGCCGGCCGCGCCATCAGTCGCCGCCTACGGGCCGGCGCTGCTGCCGTGGCAGCCGCTACACCAGGCGGCCTCCGCCGCGATCGCCGGGCCGCGGCAGCCGACGCTGCTGCTGTCGTCGCCGCCACTCGACGCCAGGCTGCTGCAGCCGCTGCCGGCCGCGCCATCAGTCGCCGCCTACGGGCCGGCGCTGCTGCCGTGGCAGCCGCCGCACCAGGCGGCCTCCGCCGCGATCGCCGGGCCGCGGCAGCCGAAGCTGCTACTGTCGTCGCCGCCACTCGACGCCAGGCTGCTGCAGCCGCCGCTACCGCTGTCCATCTCCGGGCCGATCTATACGACGGCCTGGGCGCCGCCGCACATCCAGTCGCCACCGGCGCCATCCCAACAGTACGGCGGGCCCTCCCGCTTAGCCGGTCCTTACGCCGGTCCCGACGGTGCGCCGTTCCACGGGGGGTCCTCCATGGTCACAACACCGGCGCCGACCCCCGCACGGCCGCCGCCGCCGCCCTCGGCCGCGACCACGGCGCAGGTCATCACGTTCCAGCATGGGATGCCCTACGACGGGACTGCGACGACCTCGTTCCCAGCAGCGCCACCGCCGTCCCAGGGCGATCCCATCCAGCAGATCAAGTTCCAGCCGTCGCCGTCACCGCTTCCGGCTTGGATCGCTCCCCACCACGTGTCGGCGGCGGTGAGGCTGCAGGCTGCTGCGCGTGGCCTCCTAGCGCGTCGGCATGTGCGGGAGATGCGTGATTTGCAGCTGCAGCTCCTCCAAGTTGCGCTTCGCGGCGCAACGGACCTCGTTCTTGTCCGCTGCGTGGGGGATCTTGGGCATGCTGTTTTTCCCGCGGGCAGCGACCTCCAAGTCTGCGACATCGACAGTCAGCCGGCGGGGAGAAGACATGGTGTCACCGACAGGAGCGCACCGCGTAGCACCACGGCATTCCGCCGCCGGCCGCCGCGAGGGCTCCCTTGGTCCCGATGGTGTCCTTGGGATCCAGGGGGCTGCAAACGCACAAGTTCGACGCGCGGAGTATTCTCGCCTTATCGTTCGGAGTCAAAAATAAAGAGTCAGAGTCTCATTCGGGTTAGCTTATTTCAGGTCAATACAACAGGCCGAGATGTAAAAGGCTTGTTTTTTAGGCGTTAGGTTTGTGTGGGGTCGAATCGTCGTTAGGTTGCAGCTCGAGGACGAGCTGCATGTCCAGGTGGGGTGTAGTGTTAGAGTACGTGATGGGCCTGGGCCTGGGCCCGTTAGTCTTAGGGTTTGCTTAGGGGTCAAGTAAGCCCTGCTTGGGAGTCAAGTAAACCTCTCTATATATGGAGAGGAGATGTATCAATCTAATCAAGCAAGAATTAAGAAGGAAAACCCTTCCCTCTTGCCCAGCCGGATGTATCAAGTTTGAGCGGGAGAGAGAGGGCTGCGAGGGCGCGAGGGAGCCGGCCGTGTGGACGGCCGGGCAAGAGGGAAGGGTTTTCCTTCTTAATTTTTACTTGATTAGATTGATACATCTCCTCTCCATATATAGAGAGATTTACTTGACTCCCAAATAAGGCTTACTTGACCCTTAAGCAAACCCTAAGACTAACGGATCCAGGCCCAGGCCCATCACCTACTCTAACAACTGCCGTGTGCAGCTTTCTCACAAAAGCCATGCACACACATTGAGGCTTCGAGAAGCAGATACTACTCTACTAGTCTACTACCATTTGCTTCATGGCAACTGCTTCTACTGCTACAAGTCTACAACACAGGTGAGTCCGCTTCCTTTCTTTATTCCTACGTGTTCCTTATCAGGAGAGCAGTGAGTGTTAAGTATCATTTGACAATATGCCGCTCTAGAAGTTGACTTGACCGCACTCATGTATGTAGACTAATCACGTACGAGCACAATAAACAGAACTGAACTTCTCGTTACCAAACTACCAGGTTCACCTCTAGATACACTAGAAATACTCGGTATTGTATTTCTGGGAAATTGCATAACATTTTATAAGAATTACATCGACACTTTAATTGCATGTTGCCATTTTGTTACTCCCTAGACCATTTTTGTGACATCCTTTTCCGAACGGAGCGAGTAGTAACTTGCAAGTGCAGATACTAGTTATATTTAAAAAATGGCTTATTTTGGTTAGAGTGGTCAAACTTCAGGGTTTCATTTAGAGGCTATAGGCGTTTGCTTGGAACTGGGAAGATTAAAAGTCGAAGCAAACAAGACCCTGGAGATACCACGTAAAGTAACAGCCTGTTGTATTTAAGTAGCACACTGAAATCCTAAGATTCAGTTCGCATCCAAAATGAAATATATAGAGTTGATGCCAACTTGCACAAAGCAGATCAGAAGCGCACAAACCTGCCATCTCCATGGGTTAAACGCCAATGGATCTTCGTAAATGTCGGGATTTAAGTGCACCGCGGGAGGACACACCATTACTGCCCAACCTGCTGGAATAGTGTAGCCTGCCCAAGGGAGAAAGTGCATGCAGAGAAAGATCAGATTTCTTAAACTCACGTCAAAAACTAAAAAGTGATACGCCATGGTATTTACGTGCTCAATTACCTTTGAATTCAATGTCTCGCAAGGCCTTCCGAAAAATCCCTGGCACTATGTTGGCTAGCCTTGCTATCTCCAAAGTGACCTTAATGCACAACGTCGAGAGGTAGTGCGTCAGTTTCATCAATTTTTCAGAGACTGAAATTTAAATGGGTTTTAGTTTCGTCCTCTCATTTCTTTTTACTGTGTTAAGATGATAACTAGTACTATATATCTTCTCCCTTGTCGACCGTGCATTTGGTCACGCAAGGAATACAAGGCAAACACTTGCGTAATCGCATCGGGCTGTCAGGGTTCCAATGCTCAATTGGGCACTATCATAATCCCCTTATTGCCCATTAGTCAGTGTTACATGCATGGTGTGAATTTCGTAAATGTATAATTTGCGTCATAGCTTAGCTATTCCTGGTTAAGCTCACCTGAGAGGTGAAGGTCATGGACTTGTACTCTGCCCACGTGAGGCCGCCATCCGGGTCCTTCCTGTTCCTGACAATCGCCTCACACTACGGGAACAGCACAATACGCCGATGGCCAGCCGTCGGCGTACGCTGTCATGGGGCCCACAAGACGGCATCCGTCAGCCCTCATACGCCGACGGCAATGCCGTCGGCCTATGAATGCAATTTTTTTAATTTTTTTGATTTTTTTAAAACTTTTTTCTATTTCGAAATTTCTAACTCAACTACATACTAAATCTCTAATTACACATTTAATCATAGGTCAAAGTACTTACGCTAGTCAAAGTTTCCGTTCGGTCACCCATCCTCAAATTGCTCCAGCCTAAGCACGCTTAACCTTTGAGTTCCTTCATTGTTAGCTTCCAAATGAGAAATGAGAACTTACTGATACTTATATCAAATCAATCATATTAACCCCTGAGTTAGGATGTTACATTTTTTCATTGTTTAAATTTAGAAAATTCATTTGAATAAGTAACAATGATTGTAAAATAGTATATTTTGAATAAATGAAAAAATAAAATTAATTTTACTTTTATTTCCTTTTTACATTTAATATGGAATAATTCATATCTTTAATTCCGTTAATCAAAATTGAAAAATAAAATATCTATGCGAATTAGAAAAAGAGAGGAATTCAAATATGACATCCATATCATCCTTTGCATTGTATAAACATCGATGGTTTTAGAAAATTGATTCTTTTTTGAAAAAAAAATCAAATAAAGTGAAAAACCCTTAAAAAAAGGTATCCTTTTACATGGAGTCCTTTTATGTGTACTAATTGCTAGGAAAAATGATAAACTTGAGTTTTGACAAATATTTTAAAAAAATGCTTCACAAAAAGGTCTATCATCTATAGACATGTATAAGTTTCGTGTCAAATGACCAAGTTATGGCCATCCCCATGCCTTAGTTTGTGATAATGTGTCCATATTTGAAACATAGGGGTGCCTTGGTAAGGCAAACATTGTTGCCAAAAACAAATTCCAAATTCTTTTTATAAATATAATTTTCCATTTTTAAGTGCCAAAAATGACTTTTGTTATGGAGGAAATACCAAAAATATGTTGCAAAAGGCACCCATCTTATTGTCACAAATGGGGCTACATATTTTATGGATAATACCCAAGTATTAGGAATTTTCTCGATTTTTACCTAATTATTCCTATTTAAATGACTTTACGCTGATTTTCCAAAAGTAATTGAAATTGAACTACAAGTGTGTGATAGTTTGGTTTAATGTTTTTACAAAAATACTTTGTAGGTACAAAAGTAGTGAATTTATCACAGAAACATCGATAGTTTTGAAAAATGTGACCCCTTTCAATGAATAGACACGATGGTCATTTTGACCATTTTTTCACAAAAATAAAAGAAATTGAGAAAATACTCAAAAGATGAATTTCTTTGACATGGAGTACTTTTATGTGTACTAGTTGCTAGGAAAAATGATAAACTTGAGTTTTGATAAATATTTCAAAAAAAAATGCTTCACAAAAAGGTCTATCATCTATAGACATGTATAAGTTTCGTGTCAAATGACCAAGTTATGGCCATCCCCATGCCTTAGTTTGTGATAATGTGTCCATATTTGAAACATAGGGGTGCCTTGGTAAGGCAAACATTGTTGCCAAAAACAAATTCCAAATTCTTTTTATAAATATAATTTTCCATTTTTAAGTGTCAAAAATGACTTTTGTTATGGAGGAAATACCAAAAATATGTTGCAAAAGGCACCCATCTTATTGTCACAAATGGGGCTACATATTTTATGGATAATACCCAAGTATTAGGAATTTTCTCGATTTTTACCTAATTATTCCTATTTAAATGACTTTACGCTGATTTTCCAAAAGTAATTGAAATTGAACTACAAGTGTGTGATAGTTTGGTTTAATGTTTTTACAAAAATACTTTCTAGGTACAAAAGTAGTGAATTTATCACAGAAACATCGATAGTTTTGAAAAATGTGACCCCTTTCAATGAATAGACACGATGGTCATTTTGACCATTTTTTCACAAAAATAAAAGAAATTGAGAAAATACCCAAAAGATGAATTTCTTTGACATGGAGTACTTTTATGTGTACTAGTTGATAGGAAAAATGATAAACTTGAGTTTTGATAAATATTTCAAAAAAAAATGCTTCACAAAAAGGTCTATCATCTATAGACATGTATAACTTTCGTGTCAAATGACCAAGTTATGGCCATACTCATGCCATAGTTTCTGATAATGTGTCCATACTTGACACATAGAGGTGTCTTGGTATGGAAAACATTGTTGCCAAAAACAATTTCCAAAATATTTTAGTAAATATCATTTTTCATTTTTTAAGTGTAAAAAATGACTTTTTAATTAAGCAAGTAACAAACATATGTTACAAAATGTCATGTGCACGGTGAAAAAGATTGTATGGATATCATATTTGGATTCCTCTCATTTTTTTAATCGATTTAGACATTTAAAGATATGAATTATTTCATATTAAATGGAAAATAGAAAAAAGTATACGCCGATGGCCGCCGTCGGCGTATCAAATGTAGAAAAATAGAAAAAGTATACGCCGACGGCAGCCGTCAGCGTATCAAATGTAGAAAAATAGAAAAAGTATACGCCGACGGCGGGCCTTGTACGCCGACGGCATTGTATACGCCGACGGCTACGCCGACGGTTTTGTTACGCCGACGGCCACGTTCGCCGCTTTTCTCGCTCGCCTTATACGCCGACGGCCCCGACATTTGGCCGTCGGCGTGGGCCGTCGGCGTATAATTTGGCCGTCGGTGTTTTGTGGGTTTCCCGTAGTGTCATGCTCCTCCTGGCCACATAAAGGGCATTATCTGGTTAGTTGTTTTTAGGCGCAAGTAGCTCGCCTAGTTGCACGCCTTGCCGAGGCACACAACATTGATCGAGAAGTCGCACGCAGTTTATACAACTAACCGTTAACGCCTCAAGCACTCTTGGGTTGTCAGTTAGGAGCTTGATGCCTAGCGTGAGGGCCAAGGCCGTCGTCTCGAAGCTCGCAAAGAGGAGCACAAACATGAGGTCCAGTGCCACGGTCTCTGTAAGGACGGGGTTCTCCTTTCTCAGCTCATCGATCATGACGTCAAGGAAGTCTTCAGGCTGCCTCCTCGCGTCGGCCATCCTCTCCCTCACCATCCCCTTGAGCACCTTCATGGCGTTCCTCCTCCCCTACACACACAGACATGCAATTTCAGCTGCCTCAGGTGTTCAAAATTTCAGTTAGAGAGAAGCTTAACGGAGAGGGTTCAGTGAGAGCCGTTGACTGGTCGTATGTCGACTTGACACGCATGCATGTGCCTGTTTTGTGCACTACGTATGGTGGTCAAGAAGCATCGTGAGCATGTGGGTATATACCTTCATGCACTCATGGTACGCAGTGCCGTGTATGTCCACCGGGAAGGAGATGAGGCCGCGGATGAATGCCACGAAGTTCTTCCTCAGTTTCTCAGATGACTTTGACGGCTCGTAGCTGATCAGCTTCTTCGCGGTGATGTCAAAGATCATCTAGGACAATTCAAAGAGATAGATGCACATATTAGCAATCTAAGCCCTGAAGTTAAAAAAAAAGTAGCTAGCCAGGCAAATTTGTTCCAGCAACACAAGGCGAGAAATGGCTGTTGATCTTACGGCGGAGAGGCCGTCCTTAAGTTCCACGTTTGGCTGGCATGCCCACGAGGCAGGGTGGCACGGCAGGTGGTGTCCGTCTCGGCAAGGAGCACCGCCCGGAGGTTCTCCTGGCCATAAAGGCGGAGCACGAGGGTCTTGAGGTACTTGTACATGAAGCCGTGCAGGGAGCCGACGTTGTCGCGGCCAAAGATCTGGGTGAACGTTGCCGGGTACCAGCTCTCGAACAGCTTCCCCTCCTGCTGGAACACATAGTGGCTGAGGTCCGGGTCCGCTGACACCACCACCGCCCGCCCGACGACGCTGGTCTTGAAGATGGTACCGTACCTACACGTACATCCAATGTTACAGCAAGCTCAGCCTCACATATACTTACTCCAATATGATCATGCTTGAAATGGTCGACTGGGGTTGGATAATGGACGGTTAACTACCGTGGCGCCCTACCTTTTCACTCTGTCCCTGATGAAGGGCGAGACGTCGCAAGTAGGGTTTGGAGCGAAGAACTGCATGGTCTCGCCGAGGAGAGGGAAGCCGAGGGAGCCTGGAGGCAGCCGGCCGTTTGCCTTCGGATGGCTCCATCTGTGCGCCCACAGGAGAGAAGCTACGACCATGGCCAAGGCAACAGCCCATACGGCTATACAGAATGTTTCCATGGCCTTCACAAGATTATTAGCTAGTGCGATGTCTTGATCCTAGCTATTAGATTAGGTCAAGGGAAATGGCGGTGCTCGCGGAGGGAAGAGAAGCTAGTGCAAGATATGGCTGCAAAAAGTACGGGGAGCTATGTTGGGATATGGCCTTGCTTTATATAGAGGCTTCGGCAGAAATGCTGCGGGATGTGGGAACTTAAACAAATGGAGGGAGAAGAATTATTGTCCAAGTGTATTCCTTTTTGACGGAGAGAATCCACCTATAAGCTTGTTCTGTGTTGTTATGTTCCGATCGCTCAGCTACATGCCACAGTAGGTTAGCTGTACTGTCCTGAACTTTTTAGAGTGGTTACCTCATTAAGGCTAGCACTGTCCGTGTGCATGATGTAGGATAAAAACATGTACAGCTAGCATTGTGTATTGCCGGCTGTTCTCTAGACCATGAGTTGTGTTCTTTCAGATCATCAGCTGATTAGTTGAAACATTAAGGGTCTCTTTGGATTTCTGGAATTTTAAAACGTACGAATAGGAAAAACCTAAGATTGGGATGTTAAAGCATGCATGTTAGTAGTTGTGTTTAGATGGTTGAGACATACATGTCTCAACCTTTAGCTGTATTTTTTGTCTGAACAAACGTTGAATAAAGTAATAAAGTGACCATATGCAACACGGGCTGGGGCTCCCCTTTTCGAAAAAACAGGAATCAAACATAGTAATTCCACATGATTGAGGAGAAAGAGTAAAGAGATATAGCGTTTGTGTATTGGATTTTTCAAAGAAATAAAATAAAATATGGTTTACCCTCGTGTTGAGATTCCTATAAAATAGAGGACATAGGAACAAATTTCATAATAATTTGACGAGCTCAATCCTACGATCCAAATGATTTCCACAGAAAAAATTCCTCTGGATTAGAATCCTCCAAAAAAAACCATGACATTCCTCCAACCCAAAGACCCTAAGCTATGAACTTACGTTCTAAATGTCCCAGTGTCTTTCTATTTTATTCAAATATAGATGACGACTAACAGTTCTACAAAATCAACTAGTCGAGTTTTGTAAAACACAATAACATGTACGGAGTACTACTTATTCCCACCGAATGGTACGGTTTTCGCCTGTTTTTTTCTAACTAACGGTGCGACTATTTTCTTCTTAGTTAACAAGACGAGACAAAGTTTTTACCCCCGTTAAAAACACAAAAACAAACAGCCCACCCAATGGTGTCAATACTAGAATCAACCTTGAATCTGGATTATCATGTTGTATGGAAGATATCATACTTAGAGTTAGAGAGTAACGTTAGCTCTTTGATGTAAACTTTGTGGATAAGAAATAACTCCTGGCGTTCATGCATGTCTGTGAAGAAAAGGACAGAACCGAGTAGAGTAGAAGAAAAGGGTTAAATATCCACCGGCACACCAAAATTGTCAAATACCGATGGACAGCGAGTCAACACTTGTTTTATCATCTAGCTCACCTTGGTTTGTCTCTGTGAGCATAAGAGCATGCATCGCTTCGAGTAAGACGTCACAATCACAAGTGTGGTAGACCCAGCCCCCCGCCAAGGCATCATGTATCTGCTTGCTAGCCTGAATCCAGCACAGCAGCTAGCATACGCACCGCAGATCGATATGGATCGCGGAATCTTCCATGAACGTCAGCTAGAAGCGATCGAGCAGCTACCCGCGGGAGATTGGTACATATCTAGCATCTACATGAAAGGTAGCACTAGTAAAAAGAACTCTCGATCGATTACATGTTGCTGTTCCATGCGTGCCGTTTGTTTATGTATCGTTGTTCCCGTGGACGGTTAGTTAACTCAACGGCCGGCCGTGTTCGGAGCTCGAGCGACGACAGGAGATCCTTGCAAGCACGAAGAGATCTAGCTAAAGAACTTGGCCACCAGATTGATGCCAAGCACAAGCGATTGTGTTAGACTGCGGACAGCCACACGTACCCAAGGGTTGCTGGACGGTTCACGCAAGAATCTACTTATCGTTTCGCATATATTCCTGTCCCGCGGCTCCCCTTTCTCTGACCAGTTACCCAAATGGATTAGTTTAAGAGCTCGGAAAGATCTCCTTGGTAGATATGACTGTGCGATGAGCTCAGTGAAGCCAGGTGGGTGTGCATAATTTACACGGGGTTCGTTCGGGGTGGTACACCCAAATCTTGTAGATATTCGACATATCTGAACTCCAGCCAGCAGCATCGTTCTGCGAATAGGATGGTTCAACAAAACTACCAAGGGTGTACCTAGGATTGTGATGTTAAGCTGGTATATGTGACGCCCGGACGCACCGGCCACCCCAGCCAGCTTTTATTTTAGCAGAACGACCCAAGATTTTAGTGTGCAAAATTGAGAATGACGAAAAAATAGGCCCATTGTTATTGTGTTCTTTTTTCATCAAAACACGGTGATATGGCACCGATGATCTATTTTTTCACCCGTTGGTGGCGTTGATACCACCGACAGACATCCGAAGGTCCGTCGGTGCTGACCTAAACAAAAAAGGGTGTTTTTAGCGGTGATTAGGGAGGATTTGTTTTACAAAGACCTCCCGCCGTTGGTACCCTGGTCAACTAATGCAAATCACGATCCTTTTGTGTACAATGGCTTTATCCCACATGTTCTGAAAACCAGGTGACTCACATTTCTGGTTTGGCCTTTTTACAACGAAGAAACGTCTCTTCCGTCTTGGATCATTTACTTTTAGTGACAGGTCGTAAATTAGATGGGATATAGTCGGCTCGGGATTGCGGCATGGAACACTCTTATAAGACAGTTGGCAATGGTATAATTACAGCAAAGATCATTTCGCTGCAATCTACATGAGAATGAGAATGGTAAATTCTCGGAATATTCTATGTGCAGAATGATTCGTGCATTCAGAAGTGTCAGTTGATAATAGCAAATAAAATGGAAAACGAGGGTGTTGCTAAAATTAAAATCTCCGCGTAGTACCTTCGTAAAGATATAATCCTTAGCGAGGATATTCTAGCAAATCCAAATTCAGATAATTAAGCAATTGTTTTTCCAGTGTAAATTCGCACGTTCTATGGCCGATCATCCAAATGACTTCTAACTTGTAGCCTCCATGTAGTGTTGCAAACATTTTCGACAACTGGTTAGTGGAATAGATCACAATTATAAAATCATATAATAGTGCGAGCGTTAGCTGTTATCTGGATACAGAGATAATTTAGTTTTTAATGATAAGAATTTTACTCCTTTGAGGCCATTTAGGGGTGTACTCATTTGGTCTGTTCGTGGTCGTATGAGTGGTACCGGTGAGTTATATTTTTTTTATCTCATTTGGATGACAGCGTAGTCCAGATCGGGCCTCAATCGCTTTAGGTTGCTATGAGTTCATTCTGGTATTGTGCCTATTTGTTTTGGTTTCTGCTCCGGTGCTCCGCCCCTGGCAAAAGTTCGGATGCGAATAACACAAGGACGGCCGCGATCTTCCCGTACCCCTTCATAACCAGGGGCACGATGGTCTGTTTAGAAAATCTGACAGGTACGTACAGCCATGTAGAAAGCCTGTATGACCCGCACAATTGTATACCTTGGGCCGCTTGAGTATGGCGGGGGAGACGTTGTCGGCCGGGATCGGCGCAGACGGTATCAGCTGAAACGAGATCAGTGGAGACGAGCACGGCACCGCACAACGCCGCACAACGATGAGACGCGAATGACGGAGCTCACTTCGGGAGGTGTGTCGATCACGTAGGTCGTGTGACTTACCTAACGGAAAAGATGAACACACGCGTTGTGGGGTCGTGCGCCACAGTTTTTTTCCGGTCCTGTAACTGTACCGTATGAATATGTACGGGGCTTGGATTCTGGCTTCACGGGCCCAACGGAACCAGGGACGGAGCACTCAAGCAAACCTCGTTTTGGTTTACTTTTGTTTTGAGCTCTTCTAAATTGTATCAGCACAACACTAATTTATGAGTTTAATAAAGTATCTTTTATCGAAAAATATGTCACTGCATACGTTGTCCGTTTGCGTACCCTCGTCGTTTCCAGTCAAGCGGTCAAAGTCAGCTCTCTCTCGCCTGGGTTTCGCACCGGTCAAAGTACTCGATTAGACACTGTTCACCACACCACACAAATGTGACCTTCATACGCACGTAAGTCAGAGAAGCGGCAGCAGCAGTAATAATACTCTTGCTTACATGCATGCCCTTGGAGGAACAGTGGGCACAAAGGAGTTTTTAACGGCAAGAAAGGCTTCTTATGCCTGCAACATCTGAACTCATGAACAAGGCATACATAGGTACACTGAACGCAGATAAACTTCTGGGTACCTAGCTTAGGCCGAAGATTGTAGAGTTCTTAAAGATGAAGCGTAGAGAGAGTACCATGTTATCAGTCGGTACTACTTATTGGAAAGTGCTCTCTATGGTCCGAGTCGTGAAAAACACATGTTCTAACTTCTCTTCTGAGAAAATTAATGGGGTTGGTCATCTTCAAAAAATCATCTAATGCGCAGCAATGTTAACTTTGTTTGATAGCTTTTCTTCTTTGGAATCTGACTTTTATTTATCAGTTTTGCATCACGATTTGTGCGCCCTATCAGTTGTACGTGTGATTGCAACTAATTTTTTTGAGTTGCAAGTGGATTAACAACTGAGATTTTCGAGTTGCGGGTTGGTTGCAACCAAGTGGTTCACGTTGAAAAATATATATTCAAAAGTAAAGAATTTCTCACGTGATAGATAATCATGGGGCTAACATCCCTTAAATAATGACAATTGATTTAGCTACTTCTTAGTTAAATGAGAATTAGCCACACCCAGTATATGTAAGCAAGAGTATGCCTGACAAATCCGCAAGATATATTGACCGATCGGATTTCTGGAATTGTTGACTGATCTTATGTAGCATAATTTCATTAACTAAAAAATTAACCCTCATAAGTCAGATATTAATTTGAGCATTCGCTTTATAGTAATTCAGATGCTACTAAATATGGGCAAAACAATTGACATGTTGGCATGTTGCTTAGGGTCTGAGAAGATACGTATGCGTCTTGTTGGTTGGCGAACATAGCACACTTAATTCAGCATGGATCATCTTTTGACTGTCTTATTGGAGTGGATAAGACGTTTTGACCATAAAGTTCACATGGATTCACATGAAGGACCGGCGGTTAGTCGTCTCATGGATTTTAACGATTTTAGTGATCGGAGCACAATGCAGTGCTTCCTGTCTAAAAATCTAGTATCGTCGAATGTCGATGCCCAAAGCTCCAAACACAGGACAAGACTAACAATTAAGTAGTGTAGCAAACAAGTTATAGACAAATGTGACGAAATTTCAACATTTTCAAATTGTGTATTGTTCACATATCTAGAGCACTCATTTTTCATTTTTGCCTTGCCTGAAATATAACGAATTTCGGATTAAATTTTTGCACACTTATAGATTATATTATTATCTACATCTATTTTTTCTGATGTTTTGAAACTTCAAAATTCGAATTTGAGCGGGCCGGGCATGTCACCCCTGGCAGCTTGCTAGGATCTCCAGACTGGCCCCACAGATCAACACTAGTCTTTTCTGCACACTTTGTCCTCACTCGTGCGCACCCGGGAACCAGTTCCCGGTCGGTCACCCATCCTTGGAGTGCTCCGGGCCAAGCACGCTTAACCTCGGAGTTCCTTCCAGATGAGCTTCCGGAAAAGAAGTTGCAACTTGTTGACATGAGTATTCTATCAATCCTATTAAGCCCTGAGCCAGGATCTCACATCCTTCCCCCCTTAGAAGACCGACGCCCTCGTCGGTCATCCCCCAGTCCAGGAACTCCCCCCTTGGTACACGTCTGTGAGCCCAGTGCCGGCACATGCTCCACATGTCCGCGCCCCTGACCCGCCCACGTCCGTGTTGCCGCGAGGGTCGGCTCTGATACCAAATTGGAACACCCCGGCCACCCCCGGCCGGGCATGTCACCCCTGGCAGCTTGCTAGGACCTCCAGACTGGCCCCACAGATCAACACTAGTCTATTCTGCGCACTTTGTCCTCACTCGTGCGCACCCGGGAACCAGTTCCCGGTCGGTCACCCATCCTTGGAGTGCTCTGGGCCAAGCACGCTTAACCTCAGAGTTCCTTCCAGATGAGCTTCCGGAAAAGAAGTTGCAACTTGTTGACATGAGTATTATATCAATCCTATTAAGCCCTGAGCCAGGATCTCACAGGAGCTCGGCCTCAAAAACACCTCTCTCAAAGTACTTCATGCTACCTACTTAGAGCATCTCCACTCGTGGCGCCAATAGGCCCTCCCAATAGTTTTTTCTTATTTTTTTGCTCCGAATTCAAATATTTTACCACATACAAATCAAATTATCTGAATAGTACATAAAGTTCAAGGCATAAAATAAATATTCACAATAATTAAAAATAAAAATAAATTGTTCCATATAATTCGAATTTGTTGCCCTGCCGCGGCTGTTGTTGCCATTCCCCGGCGTGCCCACAAATGCTCGGCTAAATCATTTTGAAGCTGATGATGAATGCCTTCATCCCTTATCTCTATATGCATGGCGAGGAAATCAGCAAAATCTACTGGCAACAGGTGATCAACATCGGCTAGGGGACCTTGAAAGTTGAACGGAAGAGGATCATTGACTGGATACACGCGTTCACTCTCAATGATTATGTTGTGCATGATCACACATTCATTCATGACCTCCCACATCTGTTCGTTCGACCATATCAGAGCAGAGCACCAGACAATAGCAAACTGTGATTGAAGCACTCCAAAATTCCTACTCGACATCCTTCCTCACACTCTCTTGTCAGAGCAGGGTACCAGACAATAGCAAACTGTGATTGGATCACTTAAAATCGGATTGGAGATTGTCTTGACAAATGTAGCCCACCTTTGATAGATGTCATCGGCTAGGTATTACCCTTTGTCGTACATGTGGCCATTGATCTCATAGTTGACTGTTGGAGCATGACCTGCAACAAGCTTCGCAAATACCGGAGAGCGTTGAAGCACATTGATGTCATTGTGGGATCCTGCCATGTCAAAAAAAGCGTGCCAAATCCATAGTTCACGATCGGCCAAAACTTCAAGTACCGCAATGCAATATCCTTCATGGCTCCCTTTGTACAATCCTTGCCAACCAAATGGACAGCTCTTCCAATTCCATTGCATGCAGTCGATGCTTCCAAGCATCGCAGGAAATCCTCTCGATGCGTACTGTTCCATGGTCTGAGTTGTTTCTTCTTCATTTGGTCCTCTCAAATAGTGCGGGCCAAACACAGCCACCACTGCCCTGCAATATATGTACATTGATTTGATAGTTGTAGACTTCGACATGCACATATAGTCGTCTTGACCATTTGCAGGTGCTCCATATGCAAGCATCCTCATGGCATCAGTGCACTTCTGGATTGATGAGAAACCAACCATTCCCACGGCGTCTTTCTTCAATTTGAACCACGGATCATACTCCCTCACGGCATGCGTGATCCGCAAGAAACAAGTCGCGGTTCATTCAAAACCTTCGACGAAAATCCTTTCGAGTGAATGTTGGGACTTTGGCAAAGTAATCCGAGGTCAACATGCAATGGCCCTCCATCCCCTGTCTTGGCATGGTCTTGATCCTCCCAGCATCGAGCCTCCTCATTTGGAAGCGGCACTGGCGGACTCATCGATTTGAAGCAGTAGAAGACAAGCAAGAATTGCCAAATTCTCGTCTTTCTCGGGGCGATGGCGGCTTCCTCTTCCATCAACATGTGAGCCATCATCTCATCATCGATATCCATCTGCTGAAATCAAACATAAAAATGAATCACCCATCCGAAAACCGGGCTCCGGGCTACAATTGTGAAAATGATCAGCCTACCAGACGGCTGAACACCTTGCGTGCACGGTGGGCTGATACGTCCAAAACGTATCTACTTTCCCGAACACTTTTGCTGTTGTTTTACCTCTAATTTGTGTGTTTTGAATGCAACTAACACGGACTAACGCTGTTTTCAGCAGAATTGCCCTGGTGTCTTGTTTTTGTGCAGAAAGTCAAGTTTCGGGAAAATTCCCGAAAAATATCCTGGAGTTCCTATTTTTCCAGAAGACACACAGCCAGAAGACGAGACGGAGGCGGGCCACGGGGCCCCACACCATGGGCCCCGCGGCAGAGGCTGGGCCGCGCCGGGGGGTGGTGTGGCCGCCTCGGTCACCACCTCGCGTCCCCCTTTCGACTACTTAATCCCCTTGACCTAAAAACCCGAGGAGGATCGACGCTTTTTCCAGAAACACTCCAGAGCTCCGCCGCCACCGAAAACCCTATTTCGGGGACCAGAAACTCCGTTCTGGCACCCTGCCGGGACGGGGAATTGGAGGAGATCATCGCCATCATCATCACCGACGCCTCTCCATCAACCATCCATGATTCCCCCATCCATGTGTGAGTAATCCCCGCTGTAGGCTGAAGGGGATGGTAGGGATTGGATGAGATCATTCATGTAATAGATATCAGATTGTTAGGGCATGGTGCCTAGTATCCGTTGTTAGTACTTTATGTCATTGTTGCAACTTGTTATGCTTAATGCTTGACACTTAGGGCCCGAGTGCCATGATTTCAGATCTGAACATGTTATTGAATCATGAGGATAATTATTGTTTTAGATCATATCTGCAAGTTGTTTACACATATAATTGTCCGGAACCCGAGGCCCCAAAGTGACAACAATTGGGATAACCGGAGGGGATGGCTGTAATGTGAGGATCACATGTGTTCACGGAGTGTTAATGCTTTGCTCCGGTGCTTTATTAAAAGGAGCACCTTAATTACCAGTAGTTTCCCTTGAGGCCCCGCTGCAAACGGGCTGGTAGGACAGAAGATGTTGTGCAAGTTTCTCATTGCGAGCACGTACGACTAAATACGGAACACATGCCTATGATTGATTATTACCTGGATACTTTATTATTATCTATCTGCAAATGCCCTACGCTTGACTATTATATGAATTATCTTATCCATGCAACGCCCGTTCATCCATCCCTATGCCTACAGTATTTTAATCCTGCTGTCTACTTCAATTATTACTGCTGCTTTTATTTTACTGCTGCTATTATTTCACTACTGCTACTGCTATAAAACTGTTGCTACTGATAAACTGTGTCGAGCAAGTCTATTTCCAGGTGCAGCTGAACTGACAATTCATCTGTTAAGGCTTATAAATATTCTTTGGCTCCCCTTGTGTCGAATCAATAAATTTGGGTTTTACTTCCCTCGAAGACTGTTGCGATCCCCTATACTTGTGGGTCATCAAGACTATTTTCTGGCGCCGTTGCCGGGGAGCATAGCTCTATTTATAAGCTCACCTGAGAGTGATTGTTCGCTGCAATTCATTCATCATGGGTAAACCTCGTGATGAGAGGTTCGCATATTGCCATCCACTACAAGGAGAGGTACAACTCTGAACACTTCTGCTGCTCTTGATTCACCGTCTGTTATAAGTCAACTTGTCACACCACCACATACACATACTTCACATGCTGCTACTTCTGCTGAATCTGAAAATACTTCTGAAAGTTTTGATGATGCTTCTACTGTGCTTGATGAGAGTGGTTCATTAGGTCCTTTTCTAGATGCTACAATTGCTAAGTCAAAACAAACTGAAAATGCTGAAACACCTAATGAAAGTCCCATTACACCTGTTAGTTCACCTGAATTAAGAGATCATACTAGTGATGATTTCGAGGAAACTTATGTTGAACTTGATGATGAATTTATTGAAGAATGCAATGCTTCTAAAGATGCTAGTGCTATTAAAAATCTTCTTGCAAGACGTGCTGTTAATTACAAACTGTCTCCTGATGCTAAGTTTGCTACATCTCCCATTGATATAAAAGATAAAGATTATGATTTCTCTATGGACTTGTCACATATATCTATTGTTGAGAAAGAACCTTTTCGAGGAACTGAAAATGAAAGTGCTGTAGAACATATGAACACTCTTTCTACTTTAAGTAGTGTGTTTTCTGATGACATAAGAAACGCAGTTACTTCGTTACTAAAATATTTCCTTTCTCATTAAAAGATGAAGCTAAAACTTGGTTTAATAGTTTATCTCCTGGATCCATTAAAAGTCCTATGGATTTGGTTAATGCTTTCTTCCAGAAATATTTTCCTGCTAGTGCTCAACATGCTGCTTTACAGAGAATCTTTAATTTCAAACAATTGGAAGCCGAGAAATTGCCTAAATCTTGGGCAAGGTTTTGTTCTTTACTCAGAGCTCGGCCTGGACATCAATTAGCTAAAAATGAACTTCTTGATATATTCTATAATGGACTAACTGTTGAATCTAGGACATACCTAGATAGTTGTGCTGGTTGTGTTTTCAGGAAAAGAACTCCAGATGAAGCTGAGGAATTAATGGATAAAATAAGCCAAAATCATGATGATTGGACTATACCTGAGCCGACCCCGATACCCACACCAAAGAAGAGAGGAATTCTTGAACTAAGTGATGAAGAAATGAGAGAAGCCAAGAAATCTCTTAAAGAGAAGGGTATTAAATCTGAAGATGTGAAGAATCTACCACCAATAGAAGAATTATGTAAGCCAATTCCTCACCCATCAGTAGTTGAGGTACACTCTCTCCAACATTTTGATGATAGGGATATTCCTTATTCTAAAACTCCTGATCAATGCTTAGATGAATTTGATAATTATATTGTTAAGCAGGATAACTTTAATATGAGAGTGCAGAATCATCTGATGGAAAATTCTAGAGCTATGAGTAAATTGCATGATATTGTGGAAAGAACTTCTAATGATGTTAAAATGCTTATTAAACATTTCCATATGGTTCAAACTCAAATAGATCAACTCACTAAGGTACAAAAAGATCTGCTAGTTAATGCTTCTAGAGAAAATGAAAAACATGCTTATGGAGTAGGAACTAGAGGTGGTGCTTCTACTCAGGATCCCTTGTATCCTGAAGGACATCCTAAAAGAATTGAGCAAGATTCTCAACTAGCTAATGAAACTAGTACTCCTTCTAAGAAAAAGAAGAAGAAGAAACATAAACATGTTGAAGAATCTCCTGAATCAATTAAAGAAAATGAGCATGTTAATGATCCAAATAGTATATCTATCTCTGATGCTGAAACTGAAAGTGGTAATGAACATAACAATGATAAGGATAAAAATGATGCTTCTGATAAAGAGGAGAGTGAAGATGAACCTGAAAAGCATACTAAGAATAAAAAGTATACTAAAGAAGATTTCATTGCTAAAAGCATGGTAATGAGAGAGAACCTTGGGTGCAAAAGCAAATGCCTTTTCCTAATAAGAAACATAAATCAAAGGAAGAGGAACACTATAATAAATTTTGTGAATGGATGAAACCCTTGTTTTTGCAAATTCCTTTGACTGATGCTATTAAATTGCCTCCTTATTCAAAATATATGAAAGATATTGTCTCTAACAAAAGGAAAATTCCTAATGAGGAAATTTCTACTATGCTTGCTAATTACTCTTTCAATGGTAAGGTTCCAAAGAAACTTGGAGATCCAGGTATACCAACTATCCCATGCTCTATTAAGAATAATTATGTTAGAACTGCTCTATGTGATTTAGGAGCAGGAGTTAGTGTTATGCCTTTTCTCTTTATAAGAGACTCTATTTAGAAAAATTGATACCAACTGATATATCTTTGCAAATGGCTGATAAATCTACTGCTGTTCCTGTTGGCATATGTGAGGATGTTCCTGTTCAAGTGGCTAATAATTGTTTAATATTAACTGACTTTGTTGTGTTGGAAATGCCTGAAGATGATAATATGTCTATTATTCTTGGGAGACCTTTTCTTAACACTGCAGGGGCTGTTATTGATTGCAACAAAGGAAAAGTAACCTTCAATGTTAATGACAAAGAGCATACTGTTTATTTTCCCAAAAAGCGGACAAGATATATGGAGTAAATACAATAGCCAATCTTAGAACTATCAAAGTGGGAAGTATTGATTGCCCTATTTATGAACCTCAAGAAGGATTTCAAAGTATTATGATTGGATCTATTGCTATACAATTCAAGGTAACATGATTGTCTCATGTGGTTTAATTCTTTTATGTCATATAAAATTTATTTGGTGACAAGACTTGATCAACCTTGTTAACAAATATGTTTTAAATGCATAGAAGCACTAAACAACATTTTATTTCTCAACCTTGTTTTACCTACTGTTGTGTTACTGAACTTGCAAAGTTTTAGTTGAAATTGGTCTTTATAAAATTTATTTCTGCCTAAGTTTATTATTTAAATACCAGAAAATGTGCAAAATGAAAGTTTTCAAAAATTTCTGAAAATTATACCATAAATCTTAGTTTTTAAAGAGGAATGTGGGAGTGCCTGGGCTGACCAGGGGGACCCACCATGCCTCCACACCACCCCACCGCGCGGCAGGGGTGTGGGCCGCGCCGTGGCATGGTGTGGGTCCCACCTGGCCCTCCACTCACCATCTTCCTCTCATTTCTTTCTCTCCCGACCAAACACCACCATTGTTCAAACCCGTGTTCTTGCTGCTCTTGCTCGAGTTTTTCGATCTCCTTGCTCAGCCCATCTTTGTTGCTGAGATTTGGACCATTTGCTCTCCGGTATGTGACTCCTCCGTTTATCCAAGTAGAATTTTGTTTAGTTGTGTATTCTTGAGTATTTTGGTACTGTAGGTGACATGTTAAGTGTGTTTGCATGCTTGTTCTATGCTTAGATTAATTAGTTTTGATGCATGTGTAGCCCTCTTGCAAGTTCTATAGTAGTTTCTTTGATTTAGTTGCTCCAAAATCATGTTTTATGAGGTTTTGTTTAAAATTTCAGAAAAGAAGGATGAATGAACATCAACTTGATTACAATGAATTGGAGGTGCATGAAGTCATGGGGGTCAACCGCGAAGATGCCGTGTTCCCCTCAATCTATCCATGCTCTAACTTCATGACTGCTGCAGGAATCTTGCAAGATTTCAACACTCTAATCTCTAATGCAGGGTTGGAAGATTTTGTTGTTGATGAACCATATCAATATGCAAAACTGACTATGTCGGTAGTGCAAAACTTTAGATTCAGTTGGTCTTCACCTAACCCCATGGTTCACTATAACATCTACAATATAGCTGTGGATTTGCCCTTTGATGATTTTTGCACAGCTATTAAGGTACCGCATTGGGGATCGCGCGAGAAGATTAGAGGGCAACCTAAGCCTCTAATGGACCTGTATAAGGAAATCTGCCAAGGGAGAAGTTTAGAAGAGGAGAGTGGTAAAATTCGAAGCATTCAACTCCCATCTATTCGATATTTTGCCTATTACATTGGCAAGTGTGTTCTAGCTAGGAAAACTGCAAGCAAATTATCTGTTTATGATTTGGCTTTCATTTCAGCTGCTTTGAGGTGTGATAGGACTTATAATCTAGGTGCTTTGATAGCTTTCCGTCTTTCAGCTAACCGCGAGAAAGGGGGAATCTGTGGAGGTCTTATTGCTTCTCGTTTATTAGCTATGCATGGTGTAGGGCCGCATCATTTAGACATTCAGTTTCCTATAGAAAGGCTTGATATTAATTCCATGATAAGTCATAAATTTGTTTCTAACTGGGCTACCTTGAATAACTTAGTCTACGAAATAACCTTTTTCCAGAAACGCAGGTGGAGATTAATTAAGTCCGAACGATTAGTTTGTTTGCCTGCACCTCTTTTGTTTAACCTTGATGCCAGGGAAAGGTGGTCACTATCTGAGGATGATCTTGAGGCATACTTAGAGGAGCACGGCCCTCGCCCAGAGGATGATGGAGAGGAGCCCGATGGGGTTTCACTCAGCCTTCCGACATCGCGGGCTTCCCGTACCAGCACTTTGATTATGGGACTTCTGCCCCTTCTTCTTCACGGGAGCCTGATTACGATCATGCTAGGGATGATTCACCGGGGTGGAGCGTACACCCACGCCGATGATTGATCTCCACTTAGGCCAAAAGCCTAAGCTTGGGGGGAGGTACACCGACATCTCACTCACTTTATATCATATTCGGTCGGTACTTTGTATATCCATGTTTCAGTTTCTTTCTTTTTCGTTGTTGTTTCTTGTTTTGATTTTATTTTCCAAAACCCAAAAAGACCAAAAATATTTCTGTTATTTCTCTTTGTTTACCTCTTGTGTACTTTTAGTACTGGTTTGCTTTATCTTTTAGCTTCGGTTTAGTATTCAAAAATCCAAAAAGATTTTGCTTTATTTGTTTGTTCCTTTCTTTGTTCGTTTCAAATCGAAAACCCAAAAATATTTGTTGTTCTTCTTCGGTTTTGTATAGTTGTTGCAGAGTTCAACAGTCTTCCGTGACTCCATTGGAGCTTGGTTATCATTTCATATCATTCAAGCCACACAAGTGAAAAGCAATAATGACGATTTATGACAACTCGAGTTGTGGTGAGAGGCTGGTATGAACTCTATTTGTTTTCATTTTTGTACATATACTCGCTCATGTGGACATGCTTAGCTGATTCGTATGAGGGGCAATGTTATTTAATGGATGCTTAGTAGTTCATGTTTTCATATGATCAGTTCCAATTCACTAATAGTATATAACATGTCATATAGATATTTGCTTGCATTGTTCTATTCATAAAAGGGTATGACATGGTGGTATCCTCCTCTGAATGATTCACTTGAATTGACTTGGCACATGCTCACGCATGCTCATGACTGAAAAACAAAAAGTCAATTAAGCCTTGATGATTTATTTTGCCTCAGAGTTCTAGTATCACTTTTATGCCTCCGTTAATTTTATTCTGTCGCAAGCATGATTATGACGGTTATTGCTCTCTTGATTGTCGCTTCCCAGTCTATTGCTAGCCTTCACTTGTACTGAGCGGGAATGCTGCTCGTGCTTCCAAATCCTTAAAAACCAAGTTATCCAAAGAGTCCACCAAAAATTCCTATGCATGGTATTTCGAACCATTCCAAGTAAATTTTCATGTGCTACCTTTAAAACCTTCAAAATACTTCTCATTTTGTGACACTGTTTTTAGCTCATGAGGACGGGGTGGATGTCTTTATGTCACTTGTCAAACAGACTTTACCACCGGACTAGCGGCATATACATCCGCTTATCCATTAATTTTGCAAAAAGAGCTGGCAAATGGGGTGCCCAGTCCCAATTAATTACAACTTTAACCGCTTAATTCTCTTCACATTTTTGCCCTGATTTATCAGACAAGCAATGATACCAGTGAAATATCTGCATGTGTAAACAAAAGAGAAAAGAGGGATGATCTGCCTTGCTGGTAGAAATAACGTCCTTCATGGGAGCCGCTCTTAAAAGTCTGGTTGGCAGGGGTCATATTGTACTTTCCATTTTCTGATTCGTTGACAGGAACAACCACCTCCCAAAACAATTTTTACCTCTGTTTTATAAATAAAAAGCTCTAGCACATGTTAAATCCCTGCTTCCCTCTGCGAAGGGCCAATCTTTTATTTTTATGTTGAGTCACCATCCTTTCTTTGAGCACCTTCTCGAGAGCATAACTGTCATTCTTAGTGTAATGTGCTTGTCCCAGAATACGGTTAACTGTGGTATAACTTTGATGCTCTTATCTTTGATATTTTTACTTCTAGTCTTCACTTGAACTTCAGAGGTGCCTTGGCATTTATGTTTTGCTCTACAAATAAAGGCAAGCGAGATACCACTTTATCATATCTTATTATGAACATTGCAATCCTGCAGATAGATTTATTTCATGTTATTTATTCTTAGTGTGTTGGTATCTTTTCATAGTTCACATAGCTACTAGGTGGCATTATCTACATTCCCTTATTATGAATTGCCTAAGTACTTGATCATATAGTGAGAATATTTACATCATATGAAGCAAATGTGTTCGTAAAAGTTTCTTTTATCGCACTCAGTTGTTAACTGAATTGCTTGAGGACAAGCAATAAGCTAAGCTTGGGGGGAGTTGATACGTCCAAAACGTATCTACTTTCCCGAACACTTTTGTTGTTGTTTTACCTCTAATTTGTGTGTTTTGAATGCAACAGTGGGAATGAGGAGATCAGCCAGTATCCAGACATTGCAGCCAGGCATCGGCCGCATCTTCTAGCCTAGCGGAAGTTGCAGCTTTTCCATACGCCAGGCTGGGCAAAGGACACATGAATGATATGACAAACCATGGAGCACTGTCCGAGTGTCCGTAACTGTCGAGCTGGCAGTTTGGAGCCTATAATTGCTCGACTAGTCGAGTGACACTGTGAATGTCGTCACACGGCACAGTGCAGCTCATACAAGCGACCATCCATAGTTCCATACGATAGACGTTGGTTGCTAGCTAGAAGCCTAGAACAATGGTGCTTGCATGAGTTGTCACCCGTGACTCGTAGCACGGACAAGTAGACAACATGCTCATGCACCACCTAAAATCTTCTTTACTCGTACGATTACCTTTCTGGAAGAGCTACTGAGTTGCCCCATGTAAGTGCAAGTTGGGAGGTTGCATTTTCCTAAAGGAATTGACTGGCAAGAGTTGCTTTGGAGTTTGTCGATAGATTAGCCAAAGGAAACATCGGATGCATGCTCATGGAAACTTGCAACCAGAAATCATCTCAACTTGCTGGTGCTTCATATCTAGGCTAGTTGTATGTAGTTCGCACATATTGAAATACGTACTCGTCACTATGTGCAATTTCTCCCTGTGGTGTTGGTGTTTGTTGTATGGTTTTCGTCCGGTTTTTCTTCCATAAATAAACAAGGCACCTTTCTTAATTACTAGATAAGTCAAAGATTTTGCCTTCGTTTAAAAATAACTATGTGCAATTTGCAAGCCAGTGGAATAACTCATCATGCAACTAGAGTTTATTTTACCTGCAAAACAATTTCCACTTTCCCTCGCATGAAAATCAACATGCTCTAGCCCTACTTAGAGCATCTCCTACCAGAACCCCCATATCCCCCTAAATGTCCGGATAGACAGCCCGGACACGACCCAGAACAGAAAACACCTACCCAAATGGAACCCCCAAATTCAGACCAAACGTCTGAACTGTCCGACAATTTTCATACCTAGCCCTTATTGGAGGATTGTGACCGCCCGGACGCGCTCGTACATCGGCTCCAACAGGCCGGACACACCCTAAATCAAACAAAATCGCCCCCAAACCTTGTGGATATGGATCTTTCTCCACATATCCGTTCAATCTTTTCTAGCTCCGTCGCCCCAACCGTAGCTCCGTCGCCTTTCCGTCCTACCCCTCGCTCCCCTGTATTCTTGCTGCACTTTCCTCGTCCAGGTTTCGGCCGGAAAAAAGCTCCGCGAGTTGAAAAGCGGCGTCCAAATCCAACCCTCTTCGTATTCAACTATAGAAAAATCAGTTCTACCCGGATTATAAGAAGATAGATTAATTTACACCGGCTTGCAATTTGGCAGGACTCCGTTTTGCAACCCCAGCCCTACTGCCTCGTTTCCAAATTGTCAACTTGTCAGAGTATTATAACTTTGTAATATATTTTTTTGAGGGAAAAAAACTTTGTAATATGTTTTTTAAGGGGAAAAATATTTGTAATATGTAACAGCCTAATTATGGTGCAATCACAAATGGGCCGAATTTGGAGATCCAGTTCACAGCATGTCTACTCAACGAGGTCCATGGGCCCGCAAAAGCAACCCAAGATAGAACTGCAACTACCGGACATGAAAAGTGGTACAATCAGTACTGTCACCTCTTCATGTACTGCAAAAACTTTGCGTCTTAACTCTTAACTGTCCCAACTTACATCATTTACCATTACCTATGTTGAGCTGTGAGTGTTTGGACACTTCTCGTTATTGTCCAAAATATGTCGGCATGGAACATGGACCATGGGAAAAGTTTCAGATCAGACCTTTCTTTAAACTTTATAGGGGCCTCCTGCTCTGTCAATATGTCTGTATAATTTCAACTCATGACCCCATTATCCACCGGTGTTTGTTTCTTTGCTCCTCTCTGTCAATCTGGGCTCGCACAGTTGCGAGATCTGTCAAAACCAAATCATGAATAGATCTAGAATCCGATGTTGTTCAACAGTTAACTTTATTCGGTTTACTGGAGACAATGCTTGCAGGAGGATTGCACACAAGCTGCATCTCAAGTAACTCGCAAACAATAATTCTATTTACCACTTGACACAATTTGGCCATCAAGTGACAATCTTTGCATACAAATTATGTCCTGCTTTACAGCTTACCAGAAAGAAAATTCCTATATGAAAAGGAAGAGCACAAAGGAGTAGTACACGGAGCTAGAAAATGGCGACCCAATTAAAAGATCTTCTGAGCAATGTGCTTTATCGCTTATCAGCACGTAGAAATAATGTATGATACTATTGCTATCGGTCTTGGTCCTTGGCAGTCCAATATGTCTTGACAACGAGCAGAAGCTTCTCCCTGACAAGCGGGCCGTCTTCGTGGTCGACGATCTGGCTGTCCCACCTCATCCCGTCGGCGACGCTCTTGATCTTCACCAGCATGTCCACGTCGTCTCTGATGATCACCGTGCCCTCAGGCCTCAGGATCCTGTCCATCTCCAAGAGAATGGTGTCCATCTCACACCTTGCAGAGTTGCAGTTCGGTCAGGCATGGTGAAAGCTGTTTTTTTTTCCTCTGCAAATTACAGGGGACTTCTGATGCAAGCTATGTTACCTGCTCTTGTACAGCGTGAAGACTGAATCGGCGTGGATGAGATCGTAGGTCCGTGGGTAAGTGGAGGTGCCCTCGCACCTGCAATGAATTAATGCAACGAGATCGATCAGGAACCGCTCCAAAAGCATGCCACCGACGCACCGCTGTGATCACTGTGGCAGAACAGAAGGACCATGCATGTACGATGGATGTGCCCGGAGGGTACGAGAGGACGACGAACCAGTCCTGGTAGCTTCCGATGAGCCCGCGCTCGTAGATCACGCCGAGTGCGCTGGAGTTCCCCACCACGGCAGGGACCATGTTCATGACCCACAGCGGGTAATTCGCATTCGCCAGCGCCGCCGCGAAACCGCCGAGGCGGGCGTTCATGTCGAGCACGTTGCGGTACCGTCCTTTCTGCTCGAACTGGTTGATCACCGCCCTGTAGTGGCGGACCCTCTTCTTCCACAGCTCGGTGTCCTGCTGGAATGCCTTGGCGGTGACGCCCTTGACGCTGCCGGCGGAGATCCTCGGCGGCACGGCGGTAAGCCTCTGTGGCCATTTCTGCACCGCGCCACCGGCGACCTCGTTGGCGTCCGAGACCTCCGGTAGCGGCGTCACACAGGCCTCCATCTTGTCGTACCTAAATCAATTACAGCAATGGAACCTGTAAGCCGATTCAACCATTGGTCAATGATTATTACTCGATCAGCGTAGTGCTGTAATCATATACCATGCCGCGTCGGGGTTTTTGCGGGAGCAGAAAGGCGGTGACTTGGTGGCGGCCTTCTTCCGGGAGGCCTTGCAGCGGACGTGGTTGGCGGGTTTCTGCCAGACGGCGATGTCGCCGGCCTCCTTGATCTTGGTCCAGCAAAGGCTCCGGGCAACCGCCTCGATCGCCTCCTGCTCGGCGTTCAGATCCTCCTTGCTTCTCTCCCACCCTTTCCAGTACTTTTTCCAGTTGATGGGTGGCCCGGACAGTATCCAGTACCCGCCGGGGCGCAGGACGCGGTCAACCTCGATGAGATAGAGCCCGTCGTAGAGGTGCCAGGGGATGAGGCAGCGGGAGCAGTGCGCCATGTCGAAGGCGCGCGCCGGGTAGGTGAGGCGGTTGGACGCGAGCACGCCGATCATGGCGGGCACGCCGCGCTCCAGCGCGAACTGCACCTGCGCCTCGTGCGAGTCCCGCGGCGCGAAGGACATGGCCAGAATGTCGCGGGACAGCAGGTACGCGCCCCAGCTCGCCACCTGCACGACGACGCGTCAGTTCAGCAAACACGACAGGAAATAAAGATAGCGCGACTACTGTTGCTGTTGGTTCTACAGTCAAATGTAGGAAGTTCTTTCCTACGAAATCAATTCAGAGTTCAGACAGCAGGTCGACATTTGTACTACATGCAACTGATACTAAAGTTGAGCGGTGTGCGGATCGGTGAGGGCAGTAGATATTGCAGATACAAGTGCACTAGGTCACTTGTGGTACACCAATTAATATATGCTCTTTATCTAAAAAATTTGTGGTACACAGAAAGCAGATTTTTGCTTGTTAGAGGGAAAATGTATATGCAAGATAGTAGCAAGTCATTGTGAACATTACTGAGAAAATATCGGTCAGTTGTAGTACACAGAAAGCAGATATTTGCTTATTAGAGGGAAAATGTCTATGCAAGATAGTAGCAAGTCATTGTTAACATTACTGAGAACAGGATCCACTTCACGCTTCAATGGTGACAGGGTTGCAGACCTGCCAGCGCTTATGATTGTGCCACTGTTGAAAAAAGATCACACTTCTTTGTCAGCAACTCTTTAGCACTGACAGGGGACAAGTCAAGTGACAAGCAGATTTTACAGTTTGCTTGTGGTAGCTCAATTGAGAAAAACCATCACCGGACAAATTCGGTAAATTGGTACGCGGTAGTCCATAGTTGCATAATTCACAGGCTTATCAGTTACCGAATTCAGTAGCATGACTATCTTTACCGAATATGCATTATAAGATCATTTCTAAATTGTGCAATGTGCAAGTCCTGCCAAATAATCTGCTCAACATTCTGCAGTCAGTTTATACTCTGTATGTAGTGCTACTACCAGTCGGACCCTTTTGACCCCCGTTGACCAAGAGATATCCCCATTTCTCACGAATCCAAGTGCAAAAGGTAAACAAAAAGTAAGCCAGTGTGGCGCAGTTCATTCGAATCTTGGCAATTGGAGACTTACCCCGCAGCCAGTGTCGAGCGCGGTGCGGATGGAGCCGTCGTGGAGCGGGATGAGCTTCCCAATGTCGTCGATGTACGCATCGGCGCCGTGGGGGAACATGGTTCCGCCGCCGGGGAACCGGAGCTTGTCCCCGTCGACGCGGATCCAGTTCTGGACCGCCTTCTCGACGGTGAGCTCCTTGTGCGGCACGTTGGCGAACCACGCGACGTCGCGGCTGGCCGGCCACGGGAACGGGTTGCGGTACCCGGCCGGCGCCGGCACGAGGCACCGCAGCCGCTCGCGCCCCGTGGGGCAATGCCGCTCCCGGTACACCAGCCGGTCCCGCGGGTACCGCAGCGACCGCTTCACGTCCTCGCACGGCGTGTACTCCGAGTACTCGGCGGGGCACGCCGGGTACCTCCGCGGCGCCGCGGAGGACGCGGACGAGGCGGCCGTCGCCACGACCGCAGCCGCGTGGTGCGGGGAGAAGTCGAGGGACGGGGTGGAGGGTGTGAGGGTGGTGGTGCAGGAGATGTCGGTGGCGATGGAGACGGAGCGGGAGCTTGGGGAGGAGAAGGGGGGGCCGCCGCCGTGCTGCCAGGCGCCCAGGAAATAGGAGGCCGAGCAGAGCAGGGCGACGGCGGCGAGGGGCAGGAAGAGGGAGCGCCGGGCGGCGGAGTGGGCGGGGGGTATGTGCAGCTTCGTGGCCGAGCGGACCCCCATTGCCTGCTTCTGCTATCTACTACCCGGCACCCGGAGCCCGGAAGAGTGTGCCGTGCTCACTGCTCAGTGTCCTCCCTTGCTTGGTCAGTGTATGTCACTGAGCTGGTAGTAGCTTGCCGTTAGGTAGTGAGGCGGGGCCGCGGGAGTGTATGAATGGCGCGTTTGATTAGCTCACTGGCGTGTGTTTGAGGAGTAATAACCGGCTTAACCCTAGACCACCTCGTCTTCTTCTTTTTTTCACAGCTCTCTGGCGTACCCCAAACGGCAAACGTATGTGTAACTTAAAAGGTGTGTTGTACTTCTCTGAAGAATGTTAAGCCGGTGAAGGCATTGGATCTGGATGCTCATGTCACTTGCTTGCTGCGCACCATCATGACCTTTTGTTATTTGTCTCTACTAGGTATTGAGTATCTCGTTGGTAAGTGCCGGTGACTCTAGCATGGAAACATTCGCTGAGCACAAGTATATATAAATAGTTCCATTAGGCTAGTGGAGTAGTAAATTAGAGCATCTCTCCACCGGCACCCTCGGAATTTTGTCTAGCACCTCCCAAATTATGTCCGCTTTGAGGGTGTCGGTCACTTGTCCGGCCAATCCTGGGTGCTGGCAACACCGGCACCCCAAACGGCCTGCTCTGTCAGTTTTTCTCAATATGTCTAAAACATAGAAAAAGATTGCATAGTCCAATGATAATTTAAACATAGAAAAAATATAGTTATTAGAACAATTCGAATTAAAATTAAAAAGCACAACTAGATCGCTGAACAATAGGCTCGTGTGCTCGGCGCGTCCACAAGTGCGCAACTAGATCACTCTGAAGTTAATCATGAGTTGTTTCATCATGAATCTGAAAATGCATGGCGAGTAATTCGGAGAACTCGGTCGACACGCCCGGCTTGGGTCGGCAAGGGGAGGCTGGTACTCATATGACTTATTGAACACAAGTTAGCATCACGCTCACTCTCGACGATCATGTTGTGCATGATAACACAATCATTTATGATCTCCCACATCTGGTTTAGGGACCAAGAAAGACAAGGACACCTGGCAATCGTAAATCAGGTTTGGAGCACACCAAATGCTCGCTCCACGTCTTTTCGGACACTCTCTTGCTTGACTGCGAAGTGAGAGTTTGCCTCACCAACAGGTTTGCAGATGGTCTTGACAAATCTCGACCAACGAGGATATATGTTATCTGCTAGATAGTACCCCTTGTTATACTCATGGTCGTTGATGACATACTTCCACTCCAGAGTTTAGCCATCAGCAAGTCTCGCAAACACCGCAGGGCGTTACACCACGTTGATGTCATTGTGTGAATCGGCCATGCCAGAAAATACGTGCCAAATCCACATGTCATAATCTGCCACCGATTCAAGTACAACACTACACGCTCCAACATGTTCTCCTTTATACATCCCCTGGCAAGCAAATGGACAGTTATTTGATTTCTAATCCATGCAATTGATGCTCCCAAGCATCACTGGAATCATCTCGCTTCACCTTGTGCCAGGAGTCGAGTTGTGTCTCTTGCATTTGGTTCTCTCAGATAGTTTTGTCCGAACGTTGCATTCACCACCCTGCAAAACTTGTATGTGGCTTCAATGGTTGTGGATTTAGACATACGGAGGTAGTCGTCCAAAGAATCTGAAGAACATCCATACGCAAAACATCATATAGCATCATTAAATTACTGAATGGATGAGAATCCAAAAAGTACTGCAGTGTAATCTTTTTTCAGCTCGAAGCAGTCATTGTAGTCTCGAACACCATACATAATATCCATGAACACTTTCCTCTGCATCCTAAAGCTCCGGCGAAATGCTTGATCATTGTTTGTCGTGATCATGGAAACATAGTCATTGTAAAGTAGCACTTTACCCGTTGTTCTAAACCGGTACTTGTTGGTCGTCTTTTCTCTCCTCGACCCTCCACGTTTGGGAGTGGCATCCAGCTCCACCTATGCAGACATAAGAACGGTGAGAACGAGCTGATTCTCTTCATCATCATCATATGTTGGCCTCCTCTTCTATCATTTGGTGAAACATAATATCATCGTTGCTATCCCTAGCCTATTAAACAATAGTCAATGAACAACGAAGCTATGAAATGAATCAAAGAAAATAACTTGTTGACAAACAGCCAAACACCTTGCGGCGGGCGAGAGGGAGAAATTGGTGACGGCGCCGGCAAGACGAGCCGTGGGACGCAGAACAACAACTGGCGACGACAGTGTGGCGCCCTGACCCGACTGCTATACAGTGATAATGTGTCCCCGGTTATCCGATACCACCGGACACACTATCAAAGCATAATAGAGAGATCAAGACTTGTGGAACAACTGGCACATCACAGACTCTACGACACAACATATAGTTCAACTCTTATAATAGAGAAAGATAGCAAATGACAACCAGAGGTCACTGACCCAACATTACATCAAGCGGAAGCAAATTAAGTTGTTCTAAACAACAAGACCCAGATTATGGCCTAAGAGGCCTACAGATAAACATCACAGCGCCAGCTGATCCGGGATGTCCCAAGCTGCCACCTGGGAACCCCAGACTACTCGTCGACGTCCACAAAGAACCTACCTTCGAGAGCGATGAAGTCCTCTCCTGAAAATAAGCAAACGACGTTGAGTTTGACGAACTCGCAAGATTAAGAGCTAATATATGCTCGATGAGGCTTTCAAGGTTTTATGGCTCTTTTGCATAAAGCTGATTTTATTTAATGAAACAAGACTCCATGGCATCGACTAATCAGATTATTTTGAAAAGAGGTAAGAAGTAACTCTTTCTTTCATCACCTTTCTCAACATCAACCATCATCAACCATTGTACCTGTTCATCAAAGGCACCTCCCCGAATCACCCTCGAGGAAGCTCACCTTGCATTGTGAGTGGTACCTCTAGTACCCAGTTTTTAATCATTCCGTTAAAGTTATTCTATGATCTTACCTTCACTTCCCAAGTTCGTCCATAACCGCGGACACGGCTTTTCGAAAAGATTTAACCCTGCAGGGGTGTACAAATGTTTGCCACGCGTACCGTCCGGCCCATTACCTGATCATTAGCTCTCTTCCTTGGAAAGCCGGCTGGGTGGGAGCGGTGTCGACTTCTCCCTCGTTAAGGACTAACCCAGGATCATCAGTGAGGACGGAGCAGCGGATCATCGACACCGTGCCCCGTGGCCACTCATTTTCCTAACACAACCATCCTCATCTCAGTTCAAATCCACCATCATCACGCACGCGCAAATGGAAGCCCGAACTAGAGGACCCTGGCTAGCCCCGCCCGAGTTATTTAGTCTATGAGGGTTCCTGCAAATGCATAGGCCTCACGCATGGTTGCACGCTCAGTCTTGGTTCAAGAGGTATAGAACTCGCTCCTAGGCGGCGAGAACGAGACAAAACACCACAACCACAGTGGCCTCTCATCCCCACCTTTAAGCATTTTAGTATCCGTCACCACAATTTCCTCCACCAACAACCATTCATCTCATCACCTGTTTCCACCACAAACCATCCATCGTATAGCTATGCAATTTACTAAGCATGGCTAAGCATCAACATAGCATAGTAAGTATCTCAGGCCACAAAACAGTTCTATGGATAATAGGAGGGAAAACAGGTATTGGCATCGGAAACTTAATGCAACTATAGGATACTCTAATCCCTGAAAATTGACATTTAGAACCGCATGCAATATTATAGCGGAGAAAATATTTGCGGAAACATAGGATAAGATATGCTCAGAGGGGGGATTACGCTTGCCTTGATCAACGTGCTGGTAGTACGGATCGTAGGGGTATTGCGGTGTAACCCCGGCTGCTTGATCTATCGAGGCATAGCAACGGAAGAACAATCAATCACCACACAAGTTTTAGCAAATGCAATGCGCAAACATATGATGACATGTCAAATTAAATCTCCGAGAGGAGGATGATTCAACTATTCAAACTAAACGGAGTTCGGATGCTTAGAGGGGCGCATCCCGAATATACTTTGGAGTTAGGTAAAGAATCGTCTCTACTTGTTGATTGAGGTAGTTGAGACCCTAGGAATTAACTTGTAGATGATATGACATGATCATGTGAAGAATGCAGGGTGTAGAGGGTTAAACAATCTTGTAATCAAGTTAGAAGGAACTGGAAATAATTTTACTAGTGTTAAAACAAGTTTCAGGAAGCATCCGGATTAAATTCCGGAAATTTCTGGGTTTTGTACCGGGTCATTCCGGGTTTTATACCGGGTCTGGCACCGGGTTTAATTCCGGGTCATTTCCGGGTATGAACCGGGCGAAAATGGTCGAGTCCAGTACCTTTTTCTTAATCCGGTATAGATTCCGGACAATTCCGGGTCTGGTACCGGGTGAATCCGGGTTCAGTTCGGATAATTCCGGGTCTGACACCGGATTTGTCAACGCGACGAGAACGAACTAGAGCTACGGTGATTCGACGAAATGGAGTGAAAGGGAGGAAATGTAGCGGTGCATTAGGATGGTTGGCTCACCCTGAACTCGTAGGGATGCTTGGGGAGGTCGGAGATGAACGGAGATGGCCGGAATCGGCCGGGAGAGCTCCGGCGCTGGTTTGCGGAGAACTTGACGGTGAGCTCGATTGCGGGCTTCCCAACTCGATTCCTTCGGTGGAGTGGTAGAGGACGGCGAGGCAGAGCTAATGGCGGTCTTCGTTTCGCTCGGGGACTCCTCAATCAACGGCGGCGAGCTCGGCCCGGGTGGCTTGGTTTTGGGCCATGGAGGGAAAGAGGATGGAGAGGGAAACGGGAGAGAGAGAGAGTGAGTGAGTGGTGTGGCAGGTTTGTGTTCTTCTCCTCCACTTTAGTTTTCCCTTTTTACACAAAACCCCCTGCACTTTTGTTTCCACTTGAATGTAATTTGTTTAGCGATTTCATAATGGATGCCATGATGCAAAGAACACAAAAGCGAAAAATTTACACAGGTTTTTCAGGTTTTCACACTTTGGGCTGTTACAGACAGGGTGCGGCGGGGACTCAGAGGGGCGACGGCAAGGGGTTGCGGAGATGGCGACGGCCGGGGGCGAGGGCGACTGCGGTGTCACGAATCGCCAGGCAGGGGACACTAGAGGACAGGGGTGGGGGTGCAAATGACTCGCGGCTGACCCGTTCTGTGTGTATGACAAGCGGGGTCCGCCTCTCAGAGTCCGACAACCCCGAATACCGATGGGCCTTTGGGGGTGCCGGTGGATGTGCTCTTAGGCAGCGTTAACATCAGCTCTGTACACTGTGAGTCTTTATTTTCTTTGGGACTCAGACTAGTTCTTAACATTGCGGAGCCTACCTGTAATTGATATCATTTTGATATTTATATGTTTCCTTTATTGGAAAAATAATAATATTTGGGTCTGTGACTCGAGTACCTTGATTTGACCCCTACCTCAGCTACAGCTCTGAGGGCTGGGTTCCCACACATGGGCCGGTTCTCCTGTCACTACACAGCGCGCACGCATCGTGCACAGCCGCAGTACATATGTACCTTCAACTACAGGTTGTACTGGTTAGATCTAAGAGCCTGGCAGTAGAAACTCCGGAAGCAGAGTAGATCAGTACCATTGAGCGAGTGCACATGCAATTGCCATTGGCCAGTGCCCGGAGACACAGGACAAAGCTTGAATCGGACGGTAGCCTAGCAGTGAGGCAGTATTTGTCATTTTTAGAGAAAAGTTTTCAGGTCCCGACCCATATTGGAAGGGTGCGAAATGAGAGTAGGCTGACGAGCAGTTGTACAATATGGAGTACTCCTTTTGAAAATAATTTTTTTTAGAAAAGGGTCGCTCCAGCCTCTGCATCGAAAAGATGCATACGGCCGCTTTATTTCTTTTATTCAACAAAGCTGGCAAAAGCCTTACAACGAAAATACAAGCTGAACCCACCAACAGTGAAAACACCACAACTAGCACAAACGACAGATGCAATCGGGGTCTTGTACCCCGGCCACAACCGTCGCCGGCTCCCTGGCTAATATATCGAAAGCAGCGCCTTGTGCATTTGCTCCGGAGATCGCCTCCAACCTCTTCCCTCAACCCAACTCCAGCGTGCAGCTCGAAGCAGAACTCTCGTCAGGCCTGCGGCCGATGCCACCAAGACACCAAGTTGTGCCTCCACCCTGCGCGAGTCCACCAAGCCACGACCATCGTCAAATCTCCGCTGCACCATGCCGCCAAGATCCGTCGTCTTCATCGTGGTGGGAGAAACTCCGTTCCACCGGTAGACCACTCCAGGCATCACGTGTTCCAAAACGATGCCCCCAAGAGGGAAGAGCGACACCAACGTGCCGCCATCGTCCGATCCGGTATAACCAGATCTAGGGTTTCCCCCGGAACATCTGGGCGGGGCGGTGGGTGGACGAATCACAGCGACGACGCCTTCATCAAGGTACCGACGCCCACGGGCGCCGCCGTCATCGGCCCCGACCGCGTCAGAGCCCGGCTTTCACCGGCCATCATCGAGAACCCAGATCAACCGAGAGTAGATGCCGGGCTTGGCACGCCACCAGCGGTGAGCATCGCCACCCGAGCACCTAGTCCCGTTTGGATCCCCCCGCGCACAGCCCAAAGGGCCGAGCCGCCGGAGAGATCCTTGTCTTCCACCACGCCGATCTGCGCAAGGAGGGTCGGGGATCCACGTCGACCGTCACGGCGCCGATTCCTCGACGTCGCCATGGCGCCCCGCGGCTGCGCCACGCCCGAGATCCATGGACCAACCCGCGCCGGCGCCATCTTCAAACGAGGACAAAGAAATCCCCCCCCCCCCCCCCCCCCCCGCCGTCGGCAACGCCTAGGCTTTGCCTGGCCGCGCCCTAGGTGGCAGCGAGGAGGAGGAGGGAGGAGAGGTGGGGGTGGTCTTGGCGGCGGCGGCGCTAGGGTTCCCCCCTGTCGCCGCGCGGGGACGAGAGGGAGGAGGAGGGAGGTATCCACTGAAGTTCCCCTTTTGAAAATAAATGGAGTACTATTTCCATCACATTAATCGACAAATCTGCCTTCTTCTAGTTTTTTTGTTTGTTTTTCTTTTCACGTGTCTGCCTTGTTCTAACTAAAATTGAGATGGTCAGGAACCCTTACAAGGTAGACTCTTGAACCATTGACAATTGTATTGTTTGTGAAGAACTTCGGGAGCAACCAAAAACTTGATACTATCATTGCTTTTACCATCTCCACGACTAGCGAAAACATCAGATGATAAATCTTGATTCGATAACAAAATACCAGAGTCTCCGCAATGCCAGCCTTGTCGGTCGCAACGGCAACACATGGATGAAGATAGAGCCGTGGAACTCTTATTATCTGCGAAGCTGAATTCTTCGTCGAGAAGCCGCTACCGACAGACAAGCCTAACATTAAATAAATAAAAACCTGGTGCTTCCTTGTCTCTAGACATCGTACAGGAGCGGTGCCGATGACAACAAGAGCTCTCAAGACAGCTAGGTTTCTCGTAAACACAATACAACGTGAATTGGTGCGACGTAAATGAACGGTTGCAATCGGGACTCTGATTAGTACTCCCTACGGTCCAAATTAAGTGTCGCGGTTTTGAACTAGCTAGGGTTAGTTCAAAACTGCGACACTTATGTATCGAAGGTAGTATCCGGCCCAAAAGTCCCTACAAAGTATGACAATGTAACTAAAACCAATAACTCGATCAGAAGTTTTATATTTGACGCCTTTTTCATTTCTTGGAGCAAGCTTGAAAGGATCGTATGACACCTAGAGGGGGGTGAATAGGTGCTACTTCAATTTTAGTACTTTTTAAATTAGGCTTGACACAAGAGGTAAATTCTCTAGATATGCAACTACTGTGAATTTACCTATATGACAAGCTAACAACTAAGCAAGATACACGAAGTAAAGACGGTAAACAAGGATAGAGGTAACCGAAGGTGAAAGCACGCGGAGACACGGATGTATTCCCGAGTTCTTCCTTTTTAGGGGAGTACGTCTCGTTGGAGAGGTGTGAGCTACCACAAAGGTCAACTCAACAGCCACAAATGATTCACCTTCTTCTCCGATGAACCGCACCACAAAGGTTTGGTTCACCTTCCACTATCGGAAACCTTCAAGGCGGATTTCAGAGCCTTTACAACAACGATCCGGGGCACAACCCACAATTGATTGGGGGCTCCCGAACAGCTACAATCTGTCACAAAGACAATCAAGTAGGTACAACAATGAGTTAGGTTTTCCCAAAGGAAATCTTAGCAAAGGGGCCCTCAAGTGAATGAGGGGGAAATGAAAATCGGCTTGGTGAAGATGTAGATCCGGGCCTTCTCCTTCAATCCTCCAAAGATCAACGAGTTTGGGTGGAGGGATTGGGAGATCTAGTGATTCTTGAGCTTGCAATAATGGTGTTCTTCAAAGTTGAGCTAGCTAGCTGGCTGGAGGTAGGTGGAGGGTACCCCTCCCAGATTTCTGCCCGTTGGAGAAGAGAAGGAACCGGATATTCCGGTATAAGTGATGACCGGATATTCCGGTCACTGGATATTCCGGTATAGGAAATACGGATATTCAGATGACCTTTAGAAACTTCGGCGATAAGTCCTTAGCAGGAATCTTCGTCAATTCTTCTGGACTGGATATTCCGGTATAGGAGATACCGGAATTTCCGATGACCTCCAGAAACTTCAGCGCTTGGTCCTTAGCAATTCTTCTGGACCGGATATTCCGGTATAGGAGATACCGGAATTTCCGATGACCTCCAGAAACTTTAGCGCTTGGTCCTTAGCAGAATTCTTAGTCAATTCTTCCGAACCGGATATTCCGGTCTAGGGAAGACCGGATATTCCGATGACCTCCAGAAGGTTTACAAGCTCTTTTCTTCCTTCTTTTGGTGATGATGCACAAGAACAATAAACAACAAAAACCTGCATCACTTAACACCTAATTAAAACTTCACTTACTGTTGTTAACTAACACATAAAATACGAGGGATCATGAAATGCTCTTTCAAAGCTAAATATGGATATCTATATTTTCATATAGACAAGATCTAAATGATTTGTTCCTAATATATCCATTTTTAACAAATTTTCTATATTATGTCTTTTATATTTTAAAAGTACCTTATAACAACTACTTCAACAATTATAGTTCGAACGATTTATAGTTGCAACGGCTATAAGCTTAAGAGCTGCATTTCCCTCGGTTTTGCCACGAAAGGACGGCTGACCCACATCTGTATATTTAGGTGGATTTCCCGGCTGGCAGGTGACTGACTTTTTTCTTAAATCAGTAGCACACGACGCACTGCCTAACAAATAAAGGGACGTGTGACACTGTCCTATACATGTTCTAGGATTTTGTTTTCTATCTCTAGCTAAATCCTACCGCGAGCACTATGTATCGCCCTACGCGAGCGCGAGGACAGACTTGCCCGAAGAGGGCGCCCAACCTTATTTGTTCGCGGTCCTCGCGCTCACGTATAAATTGGAACCATTTTTAAAATAAACAATTTTCAAATCTAAACCAATTCAAGAATGAACAATTTTCAAAATACTGAACCATTTTCAAATATGCTCATTTTTTATCTAAACCATTTTAAAATGAATTATTTTCAAATCTGAACCATTTTAAGAATGAACAATTTTCAAAATACTGAACCCCATTTCTAAAAGCACATCGACTAGGGCCCAACTATTTCTTTTTTAACTAATAGTTACCATGTGTCCTCGTAAGTAATCTTATTCCATTCCAATATTTCTTAGTAGATATTCAAATATGAACATTTAAAAATATATTTTAATTTGAACGTGTTTTAAACCTTAACATTTTCAGAAATATAAAAATTAAACATAAAATAAATTTATGAAAACCAAAATTTAAAAATTAAATCAATACATGTTTTGGCCTCAAATCTGGCCCATACCGCAGCTGAGCGATCCCATCCTGCGGGCGGGTTGACCTGCCAGCTCCCAAGGAGCGATACATAGGGGCTCCCAATCCTATGGCATATCTTATATACCGCTCATCAGAGGCGCGGTAGGCTCCGGCCGCCCGAAGCATCTTTTTGCTAGGTCGGCTCATTTACTCGGCAAGACGTTCAAAACTACTTCTTCTGTTCCACATTATAAGCCATTTTGGTTAGCTAAAATAGCTAGCCAAAACGGCTTATATTATGGAACAGAGGGAGTAGTTTATTTTCTTTTCTGCTTTCCTTTTTTGCTTCTTTTCATTTTTTTTCTATTTTAAAAAATTGTTCAGATTTTGAAATAAGTTCTAAATTTTAAAAAATGTTCAAATTCAAAAAACTGTTTAAATAAAAAAGTTTAGATTTTGTAAAAAAACCAGGTTTAAAATTCTTCAAATTAAAAAATGTTTGAATTTTAAAAAGTTCAGATTTGAAATTTAAAATTTGTTCAGATCTACAAATGTTCAGATTAAAAAACATATTTTCAAAACGCAAGAAAAAACTGTACTTTTTTATTGGGCCGATTTTTTAGTGGCCTATGAAAGGACTGCTTCAGTCAGCCGGGGCGGATGGTGCTGCCTGCAGGCGCTATATAGGCGCTCCCCGGCTACAAACCTCTCGCTAAAGCAGCAAGAACTTGCCGGGCCTTTAGTGGGTCAAGTGCGTTACTGTTGACTGTTAAGAGAATACCGAGCAATTTCTTATTGCATGCTAAGGGCAGCAAATACGAGCCCCAACAGTAGGGATGAAATGAAGAATTCACACTGGGCCACCAAATTCTCGGGCCCCGGCCTTCTCGGTATAGCTATATTGATAGACTCTTCCCACCACACACGTGGAGTTTTTTTTTTGCGAAACACAATACAAACACAGACGCTCACATACACATGCATACACTCACCCCTATAAACGCACGCACGCACACTCTATACCTATGAGCACCTCCGATAGACTGAACCGGCGGGTCGAGTCTTGAGATTAACGAAGTCACCACAGGCGCCTCGCTGTCGACGGGAACGTCGCCTCCCACTGAAGAATATTCCGCCTAAATGAGAAACACCAGTGTCAAACCTGTGGTTTGAACTCTGGTGGACTGGGGGTACAACCACCCTCTTAACCATCTTGCCACAGGCAAGTTCTCACACACGAGGAGGATTAATAAGTGATGTTGAAGCATATTCATGCCATTCTAATTAATTATCTGATGCAGGACCTCCTGTTTAATTGACCGTTCAGCAACATCACCATCCTTATCAAGAATTGAGATTCAAAAGTCTAAACTTTTCGCAGTACATAAAATAGAGCTGGGAATTCCTCGCCGATTAAACGGAAGGGCCAAAGTGAGCTTTGTTTTCTGATTCAGTTGGACCTTGTAAGTTTAGGGTTTTGGGGAGAATAGGCCACGCTGGGCCGGTTCCTTTGCATGTTAATATATAGACAAAGTTTACAAGACCTAACCCTAAAGGGAGATCACAACAATATCGATTCTCCTCAATTAGTGGTTTAGGTGATATGTCACGTTCCGTGACAATATTAGTCACACACATGGTCGGGGCGCGTGGAGTCGATGAAGCCGGTGGGTTGGCGGCAGTAGACGACCTCGGCGAGAGTGCCGTGGAGGAAGGCGTTCTTGACGTCGAGCTGGCGTGTCTCCCAATTAAGAGAGATGGCGATGGAGAGGATGACCCGCACCGTGGCCGGTTTGACAACCGGGCTGAACGTCTCGTCGAAGTCCACACCGTGCTCCTGAGAGAAACCGCGAAGCACGCATCGGGCTTTGTAGCGGTCTAGAGAGCCATCAGGCTTGAGCTTGTGGCAGAACACCCACTTGCCGGAGACGATGTTGGCGTGTGAAGGAGGAGGCACAAGATCCCAAGTGTTGTTGCCGAGAAGAGCACGATACTCAGCGGTCATGGCGTCGAGCCAGTTGGGGTCCTTGAGAGCGGCACGAGCTGAAGTGGGAACCGGGGAGTACCTGCTAACAGTGGAGACATGCATATTAAGCTTTTCACGGGGACCCTTGTGAATACCGGAGGTGCTGCGCGTGCGATGAACAGGCGCGGGGGGCGAGGGAGGAGCCGGAGGCGGCGAGGGAGGTGGCGAGGGTGGTGGTGATGGCGGTGCATTATGAGTAGGCGGAGGAGGGGGACAACGACAGGAAGGGTGTCATCGAGGAAATCATACATAGTCTCTGTAGGTGGCGCGGGAGTGGCAAATGGAAAGGTGGACTCGTCAAAGACAACATGGCGCGAGATGATAATGCGATGAGAGGTGATGTCCATGCACCGATACCCCTTATGGTGAGATGAGTAACCGAGAAAGACACACGCAGTAGACCGAGGTGACAGTTTATGGGGCATGGTGGAGGCAGTATTAGGGTAGCACAAGCACCCAAAAACGCGTAGAGAGGAGTAGTCCGGGTGGGTGTCGTATAGGGCGTAGTAAGGGGATGGGGCGGTGATGGGTTTTGTGGGTATGTGGTTAAGAACGTGAGTGGCAGTGTGTAGAGCCTCGACCCAAAAACGAGGTGGGAGGTGAGCCTGAAAGAGGAGGGAGCAGACAATGTCATTGACCGTGCGGATGATGCGCTCGGCCTTGCCGTTTTGAGGCGAGGTATAGGGACACGAGAAGCGAATGTGAATGCCGTGTGTGGTGGCAAGGGAGTGGAGTTTGTGATTGTCGAACTCACGACCGTTGTCGCATTGGATGGACTTAATAGCTAAATCGAACTGTGTACGGACGAACGCATGAAATGAAGAAAGAGTAGCGTAGGCGTCCGATTTTTGGCGGAGAGGAAAAGTCCATAAAAAATGAGTAAAATCATCAAGAACCACAAGAAAATATTTATTACCCGAGACACTTAATATTGGAGAGGTCCAAAGATCACAATGAACTAATTCGAACGGACGAGTAGTGCGACTAGTAGAAGAAGAAAAAGGTAAACGAACGTGACGCCCTAATTGACAAGCATGACATAGAGAGCTATCTTTTAGTTGTTTGCTACATGGAAGTGAAACATGGTGAACGAGACGACGAAAAGCATCATGTCCTGGATGTCCAAGGCGGCGGTGCCAAACGTCCGGGGTGGCTGCGATCACAGGGAAGGCGCGAGGTGGTGGTGGTTGCGACAATGGATAATGCTCCCCCGTACTACTGCACCGAAGAATCTCGCGTCGGGTAGGAAGGTCCTTCACAGAAAAACCGAGAGGGTCAAACTCAACAGAACAGTTGTTATCGGTGGTGAATTGACGAACGGAAACTAGGTTTTTAACAATATGTGGAGTGACTAGAACATTGTTTAAGTGAAGAGGACGATGACTAAAAAAAGAGGGAACAGAAACATGGCCGGAAGTAGTGACAGGGAGACTGGAACCATCACCAACTACGACATGAGAAAACCTAGGATGGGGAGAGAGAGAGGAGAGGCGCGGCGGCGGCTGGAGGGAGAGAGGTGCGGCGGCGGCTAGAGGAGAGAGGAGGGGCAGCGGAGGATGATCAGAACCAATCTGATACCATGTAAGTTTAGGTTTTTGGGGAGAATAGGCCACGCTGGGCCGGTTCCTTTGCATGTTAATATATAGACAAAGTTTACAAGACCTAACCCTAAAGGGAGATCACAACAATATCGATTCTCCTCAATTAGTGGTTTAGGTGATATGTCACGTTCCGTGACAATATTAGTCTAACAGACCTTCATACATGTTCAGCTCCAGACCTTTGCGTCGATCATTTGGACCGTCAAACACACGCAAACGAAAGGGTGTTATTCTTTATGAACACACGTGGACTCAACGGCCACACGATCGAGCACATGATCATATTCAGAGTCGGTGTCGCAGACAAAGCTCCGCGTTCTCACTCGATCTTCTTTTCTTTTTTTTGATTTTGTTCTCACTCGATCTTGGACTTGCAAACACCACGTCTAGGTATATATAGCCAGTTGGCCACCTCCAATTCCCATCGCATATGAATAAAATATTTGTTGCGTGACCAACGTGTTTAGTTGTATAGGAGTATAATTTGCTCTTATCTCATTTTCATATGAATAAAATATTTGTTGCGTGACCAACGTGTTTAGTTGTATAGGAGTATAATTTGCTCTCCAGATATCTCATTTATTTTTTACTCCCTCCGTCCATAAAAAGATGTCACAACTTTGTCCAAACATGCATGTATCACTAGTAGAAACAGATGCATTGGTGCGGTTCTTTAGTACCGGTTGCAACAAAACCCGGTACTAAATGGGGCATTAGTCCCGGTTTGTATGACAAACCGGGACAAAGTTCCCTCCTTTTTATCTTTTATCTTCTGTGCCTCTGGGCGAGGACCTTTAGTCCCGGTTTGTAATACAAACCGGGACAAAAACTCTGTCCCGGTTTGTATTACAAACCGGGACTAAAAGTCCTCTATATCTTCCACCCGGCCCGGCCAGCTCCATTTTGAAGCAACTCGACCCCAACTCCATTTTTCCTCTCTCCCAAGCTCTAGGTCACCCATTTTTTCTCCAACATTTGTCAAGTTTGGTGGCACCATATACAAGGGTTAGCAACTTCTTCATCTTCTCTTCCGGCATTTCAAGTTTAGCTCATTTTCGTGCAAGTTTAGCAAGTTTGATTTAGGTTGTGCTTGCAAGGTGTTTGATGAAATGCCTAAGTTAGGGATTTCATTTGTTTTATATGCATTGTGAGCTTAAATTGAAGTATAATTTGTGGTTTTATGTAGTGTCTTCCCGTCACCTGATCCTCACCGCCGTCGATTGCCCGCGCCGCTCCGTCGCCGACACCACCTCGGTGAGCCTCTTTTTTTATCTTTTATAAAAAAATGTTAGTTATATGATTTATATGCATAATTATTTATTGTATAATTTTCTTATGTTTTTATATATATATAGTGTCATGGTTTTGATATCCGTCCCCGTCGGCCCTCGTCCTGTCTATGATTCGGATGTGGTATATCTTTTTAGCTATTTGTTTTGTTTCGTGTTTATAACAATCATGCCGACAAACTTAACGTAGATATATTTTTATTTAGGAGGTAGTTGAACCGGAATTTGCGGTCGACCCTATTGTCGAGTATTTTAAAAAAGAAAACGACGAATTGAGAGCAAAATTGAAAATAAGTGAAGATCTTCGTCTCCAATGCCTAGACGAGAAGATGGAATTGGGCTTGAAGATTGCCGACATCGATGATGCTCACGGGCTCGAGCTTGCCGACGTCGTCGCTAGTTACGAGAGGAAGATGGATGCAATGCGCGTGAAGCTTAAAAAGATTAGAAAATATGCCATTAGTCAAGAGGCTTGGTATCATTATGCTGTTGGTTCAATAGTTACATTGGTTGCGATTCTGATCGCATTTGTTGTTGGATTTAAATTCTTTAGATAGTTGTATGTTAGTTCTATTGATGTATGTTTCGTGAGAACTATGTATTACATTTGAGCACAACTCTACTTTGTTTTTAATGTGATGAACTTGTATTAATTAATTTGGTCACGTATCTCTTATTTAGCTCGTGTAATGGTTTTTGATGTATTTATGTAATGCAGATGAGCCGAGAATGGATGTACGGTGATCGACGCTTACCCGAGTTTATTGATGGCATGCATCGTTTTCTCGATGTGGTTAAGTTAAACAAGCTGAAGAATGGTTTTATGATTTGTCCATGTGATAAATGTCGGAATAACAGGAATTACCCGAGCGTAAGAACAATACACTCCCACTTGTATCGAGAAGGCTTCATGCCCAATTATTTTTGTTGGACCAAGCACGGAGAAAGAGGGGTTATAATGGAAAACCCTGAAGAAGAGGATGATGACAACTATCCCGTGTTCTCTGATGAACACGGTGATACTACAATGGAGGAAGAGCATGAGGTCATTGTTGATCAGTCCGACGATGATGATCTTCGTCAGGTCATTCGTGATGAACAGATGAACTGCGTAACTGAAAACGAGTGGTCGAAGCTGGAGCAAATGTTAGAGGATCACAAAAAACCGTTGTACCCAAATTGTGAAGATGGCCAGAAAAAGCTAGGTACCACCCTGGAATTGCTGCAGTGGAAGGCAAAGAATGGAATATCTGACAAGGCATTTCAAGAGTTGCTACAAATATTTAAGAAGAATCTTCCGAGGAATAATGAAATGCCCCACAACACGTACGAAGCAAAGAAGATTGTCTGCCCTCTAGGATTAGAGGTACAAAAGATACATGCATGCATCAATGACTGCATCCTCTACCGCGGCGAGAAGTACGAGAATTTGAATGCATGCCCGATATGCGGTGCATTGCGGTATAAGATCGCGCGAGATGACCCAGGTGATGTTGAGGGCGAGCCGAGCCCCAGGAAGAGGGTTCCCGCGAAGGTGATGTGGTATGCTCCTATAATACCACGGTTGAAACGTTTGTTCCGAAACAAAGAGCATGCCAAGTTGTTGCGATGGCACAAAGAAGACCGTAAGGAAGACGAGATGCTCAGACACCCCGCTGATGGGTCTCAGTGGAGAAAAATCGACAGTGCGTTTGGGGATTTTGCAGCTGACGCAAGGAACTTACGGTTTGGTCTAAGTACAGATGGCTTGAATCCGTTTGGGGAGCAGAGCAGCAGTCATAGCACCTGGCCCGTGACTCTATGTATCTATAACCTTCCTCCTTGGTTGTGCATGAAACAAAAGTATATTATGATGCCAGTGCTTATCCAAGGACCGAAACAACCCGGCAACGACATTGATGTGTATCTGAGGCCATTAGTTGACGAACTTTTACAGTTATGGTCTGACGAAGGTGTACGTGTGTGGGATGAGTACAAACAAGAGGAGTTTCCCCTACGAGCGTTGCTGTTTGTAACCATCAATGATTGGCCTGCTCTTAGTAACATTTCAGGACAGTCGAACAAGGGATACAAAGCATGCACGCACTGTTTAGATAAGACTGACAGTGCATATATAGGTAAGAAGATTGTGTACATGGGGCATCGTCAGTTTCTTCCAGGCAGGCATCACGTAAGAAACGGAGGCAAGCACTTCAAAGGTTTGGCAGATATCCGGACGAAGCCTACACGCCGTGATGGTGATGTTGTATATGGCATGGTCAAGGATTTGGAAGTAATATTTGGAAAGGGTCCTGGCAGTCTAAATGTTCCGAAAGACGTAAACAAGCGCGTACCCTTGTGGAAAAAGAAATCTATATTTTGGGATTTACCCTATTGGGAAATCCTAGAGGTTCGCTCTGCAATCGACGTGATGCACGTGACGAAAAATCTTTGCGTGAACCTGCTAAACTTCTTAGGCGTGTATGGGAAGACGAAAGATACAGCGGCTGCACGGCAGGACCAGCAAAGTACGCACCACGGAACAGACAACCTGAATTCAGAGAAGTATGAAGGTACTTCCAGCTACGCTCTTACCAAAGCAGAGAAGGAGATCTTTTTCCAAGTCCTTAGCAGTATCAAGGTCCCGTCTGGCTACTCGTCGAATATAAAGGGAATAATAAACATGGCAGAGAAAAAGTTCCAAAACCTGAAGTCTCATGACTGCCACGTGATTATGACACAATTACTTCCGGTTGCATTGAGGGGGCTTCTACCGGAAAACGTTCGAGTACCCATTGTGAAGCTATGTGCATTCCTGAATGCAATTTCTCAGAAGGTAATCGATCCAGCAACTCTACCAAGTTTACAGACGGGTGTGGTCCAATGTCTTGTCAGCTTTGAGTTGGTGTTTCCACCGGCCTTCTTCAATATTATGACGCACCTCATAGTTCACCTAGTCGAAGAGATTTCCATTCTCGGTCCTGTATTTCTACACAACATGTTCCCCTTTGAGAGGTTCATGGGAGTATTAAAGAAATACGTTCATAACCGTGCTAGGCCTGAAGGAAGCATGTCCAAGGGCTATGGAACAGAGGAGGTCATTGAGTTCTGTGTTGACTTTCTTCCAGATCTTAACCCCATCGGTGTTCCTCAATCGCGCCATGAGGGGAGACTGCGTGGAAAAGGCACGATAGGAAAGAAAGCAACAAGAAGTATGGACGGGCATTCTTTCACTCGAGCACACTACACAGTTCTACAAAATTCCAGATTGGTGGCTCCGTATATCGTGGAACACATGGATATTTTACGCTCAGAATACCCGAAGAAGCCTGACTTCTGGATTAAAGGAAAACACGAGGATACTTTCGGCAGTTGGTTGCATACACATCTCATTAATGACAACACTGTTGGACACGAGCTATATTTGTTGGCCATGACACCATCTTCGACTATATTGACTTTCCAAGGGTACGAGATAAATGGGAATACATTTTACACGGAAACCCAAGACAAAAAGAGCACTAACCAAAACAGTGGTGTCCGCTTTGATGCAACAAACGACGATGGAACAAAGGACACATATTATGGTTGCATACAGCAGATATGGGAACTTGACTATGGACCTTCTTTTAAGATCCCTTTGTTTCAGTGCAAATGGGTTAACCTGTCATGCGGGGTACAGATAGACAAGCGGTACGGAATGACTACAGTGGACCTCAAAAATCTTGCGTACAAAACTGAGCCATTCGTCCTAGCCAATGATGTGGCTCAGGTTTTCTATGTGAAGGACATGTCTTCCAGACCGAAAAAAAGAAAAGATAAGCAAGCCGGTACATCATACAATGAGCCAAAGCGCCACATAGTTCTTTCAGGAAAAAGAAACATCGTGGGAGTGGAGGACAAGACAGACATGTCAGAAGATTACAATAAGTTTCCTGAAATTCCGCCCTTCAAAGTGAAAACTGACCCGAGCATCCTGTTAAATGATGAAGATTGTCCATGGCTACGACGCAATCAGAAGAAGGGACGCACCACCAAAAAGTGAACACTAGATAGGGATGTTGTTGCTGATGTGTAATACTGTGTATTAAACCTTTTATGTAACTATGTTATGAAAACTCAGAAGAGAGATGTAAACGCTAATTTCCGCATCCGAGCATCTCGCCAGACTTTCGAGCAATTTGAAGGTAGATGGTAGGGTAGTTCCGATTGAAGAAATTTTGCACACTGATAGTCATCTCGCTTTGCTCGGGGCGAAGTTATGCCGCGATGGGTTTCCGTATAGGACCCCGCTCCAAATTCGTGCAGAAATGCTCAGGGTTGGGCTTTTCTAGAAAAACAAATCGAAAGAAAAAATAAACAAAAGCACACGGTTGCGAAGATGGCGGCCGGCTTTTCTAGATTTTGTCCTCTGTTCCTCTCTTCGTCGCGGTTGGGTTTGCTCTGACATTTCTGCGGAGGTACTGGAGGTGGTGTGACAAAACAGAAACAAAATAGAAAAAACAAAACAGAAACAAAATAGAAAAAACAGAAACAAAGGACTATTAGTACCGGTTGTTATTTACAACTGGTTCTATAGGGTTGGGCTTCGCGCCCGAAATTTTGCCGCGGCCCAAAACACACCTTTAGTCGCGGCTCGTGTTACCAGCCGGGACTAAAGATCCTTTATCACCGGTTGTGTTTTACAGCCGGTACAAAAGGGTATTTAGTCCCGGCTCGTAATACCAACCGCGACTAAAGGTCGTTTGAATGCAGTTTTAACTGGGGCTCGACGAATCGATCCCCATTTTCTCGACTCCTCGACGCTGCGCTCCTCGACGCGACTCCGCCGGCGAAGCCCTGCCGCTCTCCAGCCCCGCCGCGCTCCGGCGAGCCCTGCCCCGGCGATTCTCCGGCGAGGAACCACCCCACCGCCGCGTCCCGGCCCCTCTGCCACTGCCACGTACTGCGCCGCCCACTGCCCCGGCGCCGCCCACTGCCTCTCTGCCACTGCCCCGGCGCCGCCCCACTGCCTCTGCCACCGCCACGAGGCCGCCGTCCATCGGCCCCTCTGCCACTGCCACGAGGCCGCCGCCGTCCGGGTCTCCTCCACACAGCACCACCGCCGCCGGCCGCCCAAGGTGAGAGATTTAATTTTGCATTCTCTTTTTTTTCTCCATAGTTGCATTATATAGCTATTGTAGTTGTAAATTTTTTGTTATTTAGCCATTAGTTGCTATGAAAATTTAATAGCTATTGTAGTTGTAATTTATGTTATTTTTGTTAATATTTTTGTTATTTCTCCATAGTAGTTATTTCTCCATTTGAAATTGAAGCAAATTTAGCAAAGTTAGAAAATATTGTCAGTTTAGCTATGAAAATTAGATTGCAAAATTAGATTGTCAAGTTAGAAATATTGTCAAGTTTGAAATATTGCTAAGTTTCAAATATTGCTAAGTTTCAAAATTTTAGCTAAATTAGAAATATTGTCAAGTTTCATAATATTGCTAAGTTTCAAAATTATTAGTGTAGCAATTTTCCTAAGTTTCATAATATTGCTAAGTTTCAAAATTATTAGTGTAGCAATTTTCCTAAGTTTCATAATATTGCTAAGTTTCAAAATTTTAGCTAAGTTTGAAAATATGCAGTGACATTGAGCTATGGCTGACGATGCCCCCACCTTCGTCCGAGATTTGGAGGAAGAAGACCGTTTCCAAGAAATAATATATAACAACGCTGCCGGACCCAATTCCGATGGAGAATATTCCGATGGAGAAGATTCGTCCGACGAAGAAGACGCCGAAGAATTCAGCGCGAAATGCTTGAATGACTCCGGTGATGGACTTGAGTTAGAAAATTTCAGAGACGACGACGACGACGAAGAAGAACCGTCTGGATCACTAGCTAAGCAGAAGGTATATATATTAAGTCTTGTTGATCACTATAGCTAGATGCATTAATTGATTTATAATCGCACTTATTAACAAAACATTTTTCTTTCAGCCCTCCGGATCTCAGTCGTCAATCCCCGTACGAGGCCCGGCCCAAGGGATAAAGCTCCCGGACGGTGCAACGTTGTCGATCGACGAAGTTACCTTCAAAGGCAAACCGGAGAAACCCGATGGAATCTACACTAAATATGTACGTCAGTGTGGAGTTTTTGTAAGGGACAAGGTCCCGATCACTGTGACAGAATGGAATGAGCCGAAGAAAGCCAACATAGGCGCAAAATTTCTCGAGCAAAGAATAAAAGATATCCTTTGGGACTCAATGTTGTCTAAATTCAGCCTACCGGCAGATCTCCCACAGAAGATGAAGGATAAAGTCAAGGAGTGGACCCTTAGCAAGATGGCCCAGCAATTCAACCACTGGAAGAACACATTGTGGAAAAAATATGGGAACAAAGATATAGTTTTCACTGGACATCTAGAGAAGCTAAAAGATGACTGGGCTGAATTTGTGGCGTATAAGAAATCGGCCGTCGCTGTGGCCCGATCGACCCGAAATAAGTTGAATGCTAAGAAGAAGAAATATTTCCATCATTTGGGCTCCGGTGGCTACAAGACTGCCTTGCCTAAGTGGCAAGCCTATGAAGACGAGCTGCGGAAAAACGGAATCCGTCCACAGACAGATGACTGGCCCGACAGGTCCAAGTTCTGGTTGTTCGCGCATGGGGCAGTGTTGCACCCAAAAACAGGCCTGATTGTTGCAAAGGGAAAATGGCGGAGAAAAATTAGAAGAGTCATCAGAAAAATAAAAGATGTCATAGAACTAGTCAAGGAGGGAAAAATATACGAGCTTTCACAAGCCCTCGGGAATAAAGAACGCTGGGGGCGATGTCGAGGCAGAGGAGGCGGGGTTGGTTTTCTTGAAGGGTGGCCGGAAGACGTTGCAACTTATAGAAAACATTGCAGAAGTAAGAAGAAGGAGGCCGATAGGTTTACCGCATTAGAACGCACGGTGCAGGCTGTGCAGAGGCAACTGGCCTCAATGACCCAGACCAGGGAATCTCAACTGCGAATAGAAGCTTCTGCAGGCGATACCGGCCCATCTCAGCGGAAAAGCAGCGTGGGTTCCACGCAGCTACAAGATCCTGCAGTTGATGAACCAGTTGCTGAACCATCGGCGGCTCACTACCCCGTGGATGATATCACGGAGAAGACAAATTGTGAGTTACATGCGCCGATGATGAACATTACTTGTCCGGTGGCGACTGGCTATGCTTTACGACATCAACCTGGAGAAACCTTCCATTTTGGTGTGATTCCGACTGGATTTGCTCGTGTCGGGGTCACGAAAGTTCTGCCGGGATTCGGCGCAATACTTCTTGCCATTCCTGGAGCTCAAGGCGAGAAGACATTGGGAGAAGTTGAGCTTGGTATCGTTCTATGGAAGAAGGAATACATCAAGTTTCCAGACTCGGAGCCAAGGCCACCGACTCCTCCCGTTAGACATTCACCACATCAAAGTCCACCCGCCTCCCCCCACGAAGATTGGGAGCCCGCCGCGAGTCCATCTCCCGCGCTGTCCCGTCAGCCGACTGATGCCCCCACTAGTAAATTGACAAAGCGGAAGCTGTTCCCGTCGTCCTCCCCTGTTAAGAAACGTGGAAAAAGTGTGCGGGCTCCTGAGAACCCCAAGGAAGTCAAGGCTCCTGAGAAGTTACCTTCTGAGATGACTCAGCAGGAATTATCTGAGAGCCTACGTGAAGGGTCGAGAGCCTTTTTTGAGCAGAAAAAGAAGGAAAGAGTCGAGGCAAGACTTGACCCCATAAAGGAACTTCTGAAGACTATACCAAATGCGGTAAAAGATCACACCGTTGACAACCTATATGACCCTCCACCTTCGCCCATTACAGACTACGAGCGAGGTATTGACAAGGTACTTTCCTCACAGAATGAGCAAGAGAAATTGCGCGGGAAAGGAGTTGCCCAGCTCGGAGAACAAGAAGCACAATCGCTCGCCCCGCTCGTTGTACCTTCTGAAACTCGGGAAATCGAGCATGGAGAAGTTGTCATTGGCGTTGCAGGTTACCCCATGGCGGAGAAGGCCACACAATTTGATTTTGAACTCGGGCTGCCTATGGTGGAAAATCCGAGCCTGCTGACAACACAGTTATGGAATTTGAATGGCTGGTACATGACCGCCGTAAAAGAAGGGAGATTCTCTATCATGGCGGCGGTTAAGGAACAACACTACTTCCGAGAATATTGTGTGCATGTTGAGTTCCGAGAACTTTTTCAGATGTACAATCAACGTGCTCTCGACAAATCTATCATCAGCTGCTATTGTCTGTAAGTAATTTATTCCTGTAATTTAATTATTTATAGTTATAATCTCTTATTCATTGCTTGAAATTGTCCTCACAAAATTCTTGTGTACGCTAATTATGCAGAATGAAGATACGTGAATGCAGACTCGGAGGAATCTGGGACATTGGTTTCATTGACCCCATGGAAGAAAATCCCGTGAACACAGAGGACGTTTTGTTAACGTTTTTTAAGCGACAAAGTACGAAAAAGGAAATACTTTTTCCTTACAACTTCGGGTGAGTTTTACCGTCTTGTCCACATTCTATTTTGCTTCCCCGATATTAAGTGTAATCGATAAGTTCTGAATACCTTCGTATATAAATGTGCGCAGGTTCTAATCATTAGACTCGAGATAGGAGAAGTTGAAGTCTGGGACTCATTAAGGATAGATCAAGATGAATACAAAAGCGTGCGTCTAATGCTCAGGAGGTAATTTCAATCGCACTATATCAGCCTCTTTTGTTCATTTCCTGATATCAAAAGTATAAGTAATAACTACTCAATTTATTTTCTTTTCCGGACAGGGTTTACAGAAAGTTCAAAGAGGAAGAACGCGGTGAATGGCCAGATAAGCTGGTGTTCAAGACTAACAAAGTAAGTACTACTACATGTATCTTTCTAATACCGTTATCATTCTCTTGATTATTATTTGATTAAATTATATTCTTGTATATATAGTGGTGTCTGCGACAACAAGAGGGGACAGAACTATGTGGATACTATGTTTGCGAGTACATTCACACGAAGGTCAATGAGAGAGTCAACAGTGTAAGAAATCGAGAGGTGCGTAAACATCATACACAACTTTTATTTTGCAACCATCAATTGTGTTTAGTGGAAATCATAGCTAATTTCATTTCCTTCTTTTAAAGATGTCAAACAAGCGGAACCGCCTCCTACCACACAACCGCGTAAAAGCTATTGCGGAGGAATTGGCGGGATTCTTACTTACGCATGTCATAGATGAACTCGGTGAATTCTACTTTGACGACAGACCCCCTCCACCCCCTGCAGTCGATGCTACAAGGGAACCCCCTGCAGTCGATGCTACAAGGGAACCCCCTGCAGTCGATGCTACAAAGGAACAGGCTCCATTGTAATTAATTAGGTGTACTTAAATTTATATGTGACGAGAGTACTTTGTATGTGTATAATGACTACTTTATATGTGTAGTGAGTACTTTATACGCGATCTCCTCCGAAACCCTGAAAAATGAGCGAAAAGGAAAAAACCAGAAACCCTAAACCCCAAAAATAAACGAAAAGAAAAAAAACCAAAACCCCCCTGAAATTATATGCAAAAAAAGCAGGAACCTTTAGTCCCGGTTTGTATTACAAACCGGGACTAAAGATCCTCATGGTCGCGCGCCCCTGTGCGCCCACGTGGAGACCCTTTAGTACCGGTTTTATTTTGGTACCGGTACTAAAGGGTTACCCCTTTAGTGCCGACCCTTTAGTACCGGTTGTGCAACCGGTACTAAAGGCCATCTACAACCGGTACTAGAAGTGGGTTCTCTACTAGTGTATGTAGACACATTTTAGTGTGTAGATGCATGCATGTTTGGAGAAAATTGTGACATCCTTTTATGAACGGAGGGAGTAGAAACGAGGCACCTGGGTGCCCCATTTCTAAAAAAAAAATATCTCATTCGCACGTACCCATCTCGATCTTGATTTCCTGTGGTCCAAGCTAGCCATCGCCGGTGAGGTCATTATCTAACATGTACTAGTGTCTTTTTTTTTTTTTTTGCGGGGTAACATGTACTAGTGTCATCTAATGACATTTTGTTAAATTTGTATCATTGTATGCCTGCCCATAAAGCCTCCTGTCATTTTCTCGCAGAAAACAAAACAAAGAAAAACCCTCCTGTAATCGCTCTGTCAGTTTGCCTGTACACGGCTTGTGCAACAGGTATACACTAACAACTGATGGAAGAGACACAAAATGACAACCCCACACGAGACCTCCTCAAGTGCTTGCCAACCGAAATTGAGATGTATCTCCATTGTCTAGCTATGGAAAATGCCCCTTTGCCCTGGGCGGCAGCTGAACGCAACTCATCCACGGTCCCGGCGACTCCGCGATTCGGGACACCACCGTACCAGGAGACGTATAGCGCGTGTGTCAGACATTTGTCAGCCCCGTAAATGTGATATCCATATACCAGGTCGGTGGACCCGCACCGATATCTGCCACACCTTTACCATCGGCACAGCAAACTCAGGGGTTATCGTAACTTTTTGTTACCAGCTCTATGTATGTCCAGTTCACCCCGAGGATGGTAGTCGTGCTCGTGCCACTCCAAGCAGGCACCTACAAGTCTACAAGCCAAAGCAAGCAGCCTACGAGTAGTGCACAGAAGTCATGTCCCAAATCTAGACTCTAGAGGTGAGCAACTAAGGCTGCAGTTAATTAGGTATTCAATGTAAAACAGCTTGCTGTCCCGCGTAAAAAGTGGTCGAGGTAATCTGTCCCCTATATTTAGTTGGAGAAAGCCTTATCAAGAATACTGAGTAGGTAAGTACTGGGCGCAGATTTCTTGCTCCCAAGCAGCACCGGTGCTCCCTCTGTTTAAAAAAATTCAGAAACAATATTTAAAAGTTTCAAAAAATCTGAAACAAATCGTGGACGTTCTCAATCATATATTCTACATGAATGCAAAATTACAGTGCGAAATACAATGTATTTGGAGCTACACAAAGAAGAGAAAATTTCAGATATGAGTATAGTTTTTCAAATTTTGTTATTTTGTGTAGCCCATAATACAAAATATTTAGTAGTGTAATTTTGCACGCTTGTAATCTTCATCATTGAGAGCATGCCTGATTTTTTTTAGATTTGTTTGAAACTTTTAAATACTATTTTTGTTTTTTTCAAACGGAGGGAGCACTGGTGCTCGGGAGCAAATGTGACTTTTCGGGTATTACTCCCTCCGTATCTTAATATAAGATGTTTTGGTAGCTTAAATTTAGCTACCAAAACGTCTTATATTTAGTTACAGAGGAATTAATTTTTACTTGGTTGTGGTTATTGTATGTTTGAAGAGTTTGTCGGCTCTCCCTGTGGCCATGTGGTGTCTTTCTTCGTGAGTAGTTTTGTCTCAGGGTGTTTTTGTTTTTGCCTGGTTTTTCATAAATGTAATTGGCCAATTCTTTTCTTCTTAATTAATAGGTGGAGCAAACTTTTGTTCATGTTTCAAAAGAAAGGTTTTTAGCATTTCCCCTAAGGCTTCAATGGTGCAGCACCAACGGTGATCTGTTGAATGATAACAAATCACAATTGCAGTTTTTTTAGTTCATGTGGTAAAGCATCGCAGAACAAATTAATGTGACATAAATCTTTTTTACTGGAAGTAAGGGCATCCAAAAAGGCGATCTCGAAAAACTGACCTACAAAGCTTGATATTTACTACACCCGTTCCTAAAAATAGGTGTATTTTTTACAAAAATAAAACAATGTAAAGTTTAACTACATTTTTATCAAAAAACATTAACATTAACATCTACATACTAAATATATGGAGTATATTTTCACATGATATCAATATATTATTATACTTTTTTATCAATTTTCAAAAGTGTTCAAACTGTATATTGTTTGACGTTTAAACAAATAATCACGCATTACTTTAGGAACGGAGAGAGTATTATTTTGTAAGTGTCAGCTGGTTTTGTATAAAAAACGTGCATTTCCTTACACCCCCTACAACATAGTTATAGTTTTGAACAGATGTGAAAAAAAATCACGCTGGTATGCGATTCACTCTTACAGGTCTCTCGTTAGGTACCAATGGCCGCCTAGGCCTGCAGATTTTTTGTTCATAGGAAACCAAAACCGATCTCCCTTTGCCGAAAAATGAATTGAATAAAACTGTACGGAGGAGCGTGTAGCGTTAAAAATTCAAAACCGCCACTCTGTATGTTCCCAAGATTAGAAAATGTTTACAGCACGAAACCAACTTGAAAAGCTGGGCGAATTTTGCGAAAATGTTTACAGCACGAATGACGAAACCAACCTTGGTACAGCGCCGTCCGCGGTAAAAAACAAGAGCTGACAGAGATGAAGAGTACGGAGTACCACTGAGGCAGAGGGGAATAAATTCGTCCGTCCCCGCTTACCATTAAATGTGGTAGCTTTGACTTGTATTCTTCTCGCGAGGTCATTCTGTCTGCAATACCGGCACACATCTCCTTGTGACGTTCAATGGCGAGATAGCCCGCGGCAGCGTCCGCTGCGTTCAGAACGTGCGCTCAAGAAAGGATACGTATGGCGTGTTGGTGATGGTACTGAAATAAATATCTGGGAGGATGCATGGATTCCGAGCAGCTCAACTCGGAAGATTATCACCCCAAGAGGGAATACAGTGTACACCAAGGTTTCGGAGCTGATTAACCCGGATACAAGGACATGGGATGAGGCACTCCTTCGTTCGTTGTTCTTCACGATCGACGTCACACGTATACTGAAAATCCCACTAGCCATTGGCATGATGGAAGGCTTTGTTTCTTGGAATTATACAAAGAACGCAATCTTCACTGTACGTTCTGCTTATTACACTGAATGGGATCATCAACACGGACGGAAATTGCTGCGTACAAATGAGCAAGGGAACGCGGAGGTTAACCCAGTTTGGGCAAAGATTTGGGCTATGCGAGTACCAGCAAAGGTCAAGATTTTCTGTTGGAGGCTGCTACACGGAACAATACCATGCAAGGCAGTGCTAGCAAACAGGCACATTATTACTAGCAGCGTGTGTCCTATATGTTCTATCCATTGTGAAGATACTGCTCACGCCTTTTTTAAGTGCTCTAGAGTGGTCGAGATTTGGGAGAATCTAGGCCTGTTTTCCAAAATATCTGCAGCTTGTACCCTTGATCGCGAGGGTTTAGGAGTCTTGGAAGCACTTCTTCGAGAACCGGAGGCAAACTCGGACACCACGGAAGATCTTGGACGAAAAGAACTAATCGCTACAGCGTGCTGGTATGTGTGGTGGGAAAGACGCCGGATAGCTCACGAGGAAACGGTCCAGAAACCAGCAAGGTCGGCACAAGCTATTGCAGCCTTGGCCCTAAACTATTCCAAATCGCAGAAGAGGAATTCAAGACCTCGTACGCTCGGCTGGGTAGCACCGAAGGAAGGATATGTCAAGGTGAATGTCGATGCAGCTTTCTCCCTGCAAACATTGAGAGGCGGATCAGGCTCTGTGATCGGAGACATGTACGGGTCTTTTATTGCAGCAAGTCGGTGCCCTATCGACGACGCTAGCAACGCAGCTATGGCCGAGGCTCGTGCCATGCGTGACGGTTTGCTTTTGGCAGGCCAGTGCAGATGTACCAAGGTGGATATCGATAGTGATTGTTCGGATGTTATTGATGTCATGAAAGATGGTGGAAATTCGCTTGGACCAGCAGCGGCAATTTTCGAGGAGTGCTCTTTCTTAGCTAGAGGTTTTGCACATGTAATTTTCAATTACACTCCTAGAGATAGCAATCAGGTTGCTCATTTCATAGCTAGTTTAGATACAGGATCTCAGTCCGTTGTGTGGCATGAAGATCCCCCAGATTGCATTCTGGATATGCTAGCTCATGATGTAAGTTTGTTCTGAACGTTTGAGAAGCGGCAAGTTTCATAAGCGCTCTTTTCCTTACCAGGGTACCGAAAGGGACTGGAGGGTTTTTAATGAGGCGGCTTGCTGACTTAATATATGTGGTGAAAATTTCAAAAAAAAAAACTATATATGCGTCGGTGTGAGGGCCGTCTCCGTAATTTTGGGGCCACGATGGAAATTAAAATGCAAAATCAATTCTAGTCGATCGAGTACCAATGATTTGCAGAATCACTGAATCAGTCAAGGGCCAATCTTTTTTTGTGAAAAACCTTGACGGCTTCGTCTTCGGGAGATGGGGGTCAGAGGAGGGGTGTTGGCCGTTGGGGGTGTAAGGGCAAACAACGAGGAGTAGGGGGCGGTCGTGAGGGCGGACATCGGGTAGTCATTGAGTTGAGACTCCTCAGCCGTCGCTCACGTCATATTGGCATCGTGGAGAACCGATGAATGACAGTCACGGGACACCCAACGAGGCACTTGGGCAAGCTAGGATGAGCTAGGCATGTCTGGGACTCCCTCGCAATGTCGCGGAACACCCTTACATTTCGCTCATTCCGTAGCTCCCACGCGATAAGGAATGGGTAATGGTCGTAGATCCAATAGTGGTGGGGGGAATTCGCAAAAAAAAAAAGTGTTGCGGGCAAAACTGCTCCAAGTGGTGATGTCCGAATCTAGGGGGAAGAATGTGTAGAATTGATGCACTAGCTAATTATCATAGGCCTTGTTTGGTACTAGAGTATTTTAGGGGATTGGTGGGGATTATCCCGGTCAAACCCGTGAACCGCCACATATCCCAAAACATCGTTTGGTTCTAGTGTATTGGACATGTATTATCCTCACATTTTCCCACAAATCACCAAACTCTAGTGCATTTTTCTCAATACTCAATCCACTACCCTACCTAGTGGATTGGGTGAAGTTTGAGATTTCACCCAATCCACTAGAGGATTATCCCTACCAATCACCTAAAATAGTCTAGTACCAAACAAGGCCTAAGAAGATAAGCATATGATCAGTTGATCACGGACGGGGCTCATTCTTATCCCTCTCTTCTCTCTCCTCGCTACAGTTCCAGTTGAGAGTCTCCCCGTTCTCCCGAGCATGCCTCCAACTCGATTCCGGCGGCGCCGCCGCTAGGAGGAGAGAAGGATGGCCGGCTCGGTTTGTACAGTTTAGTAGTAGGTGTTTTGGCTGTTTGCCGGTGGTTGGCGTCTTGCCAGTAGTCAGGTTCGGAGCTTGGGATCTTTTCAGCCGGATCTGGAGCTGCCTAGTGTTCTTGTTTGTTGCTCTCCTGCTCCTGAGGCTGGGGATTAGAGCGACGGACGGAACTTCCGTTCCTTTTAATAAGGCTGTGGTTCGTGGCCACCTCCTTGGGTGGAGATCGTGCGCGGGGAAGCTCCCTCTGGCCGGCGGTGGTCGCGAGGAGAGGGCGTTGACCAGTGTGCTGATCTGCATCTTGGGCTGGTGCCATGGTGGTGGTTGGAGGTGCGGGAAGCATCGTTCTGGTGCTTTGGAGGTGATCCTGTTCGTTGCGTTCCGTGGCTTCGAACATGGCTGGTTGAGGTCCTCTGCTGAGCCCCTTGCTTGGTGGTTCGACGGAGGGTGCCGATCCAGTCTGGCCTCCCTCAATAATCACGGTCTTGGAGTGCATCTGGTGTTCAAGCGTGACACTGGGCTGCTACGACTATGCGTCCTCGGCGGAGTTCCATGGTGGAACCCGAAGCAGGTGGCACGGAAGTCGGACTCCTTCATCAAGCGCTGCAGCCCTCCTCTCGGTATGATTCTGTTCTTCTTCTTCTACTTGGCCGGCCGTGGTGGCGAGGGAGACGAAGGAGGAGGATGGGTGACTGCTGATCTGGAGGGTTTCTTGCTGCTGGTTCTTTGTGCATCACACACGGTGGTCGTTTTCGCCGCCGTGATCTTCGGCCGGAAAGGCGGCCTCTTTTCTGCCTCTTCGATGGAGGCTCTTCGAGCCCTGCGCTGGAGCTCGACTTCTTTCAGTTGTCAAGTGGTGCGTCCCCGACGACTCCAAGAAGGCCAGTGGCAGCGGCTCCTCGTCGGAGGAGAGACATCGGGCTTAGCACTCTCTGATCTCGGCGTGTCCTGCGCCTGGAGGTCGGCGGCGAGCTTTGGTGGCGGTGACCCCCCTGGGCCTGATTGCGTTTTATCTTTTGGTTTCAGGGGTGAGTTTGTAAGAAGGAAGGCCTTATCTTCAAATTGTAGGTTCATTAGTGCAAGTGTTGAAAAAGGGTCTTTCTGTAATCTGTATTGCCACGTGGTTCTTTATGAATGCAGCTGAGGGGTCCTCGTGGCCCCACCCCTTGTTCAAAAAAAAAAAAAAAAAAGTTGATCACGGACAGGAAAAGGAGTACAGCTCTAGTTAAAGCCGATCGAGTCAAAGAACCTTCGTGTGGAAAGTGAAAAAAAGGAACGGACCATGGAATGTGATTTATCACCGAATATGTTCAGTTCAGACCGGGGTAAACGGATACGGGTCGCGATTCATTCAAACTTGTCCGTTTGTTCCCTGGCATGACGTCTCACGAATCACAGATCAACGTCCCGATCTATCCCGGCCTAGAAGCACGCAAGACTAGCTAGCCGTTCGTACCTCGGGGCAAATTGACAAGCGGGCCTCCTCAGTCCTGCCACCACGCAGTGGCCGGTTCTTGGCCGTGGTCGCCCCACGTCGTCACTCGTCCTCCTGGCTTCCATCTTTTTCACACGTCCCGCGCGCGACCAACCCACCCGGCCCGGTTTGGTGTGGTAGTGCACATATCTGGTGAGGTCACATTTAAGATGTTTTCAAAAAATCTGAAAAAAATTGTTTGCACATATGTACGTAATACTCCTCAAATGACAACATATCCAGGGTCACCGTCTCGGCGTGGTATTCGGATGGGAGACCGATCAACAGGCCGGGGTCGTACTACATATACACCTCTTGCTCGTGAGGATATTTGTTGTGTGGCGGGCAATGGATCGAGCATTCAAGCTGGAGCCCATACATGGGGGAGCTTGGACCTCCACCACTGACACCGAGTTGTTTGTTTCAAGAGGTGTGGCGACGAAAACACGCCCGTACGTACGTACGTACAGTGCCCTAGTACTAGAAAACGATCCACCGACGTGGCCCATCTCCTTTGGCCTGGGGCGCGCGTACCTACGAATCGGGTGAATTTTCTGTGATCTTGATGGGAACCAACAAGCGACAGGGGGAAATTTCTGTGGTTCGAGACACACTCCGTACGTGCGCTGCATGTTTGAAGACGTACGATCGGCCGACGATGTGGCCGGCCAGCATTTCACCCAGGAAATCCGCATGCCATGCCATCCAGCTGGGCTGGATGCTAGTGTAGCTAGCAATATCATTAACCTACCTACCAATGAGTAGACTAACATGCATATGTGTGACATAGGTTTCAGTAGCTCTGATCTGTTCCTGTTCGATGATGCACATGTCGGAGGTACACCTCGTGCGAACGTAATTTTCTAATGCCCCCTCCTGGGAGTCTTCGTCATGGCCTGGACTATGCTTTCCCTTCCTTGCGCAACGAAGGAAACCTCAGATCCGGTGGCGGAACCTTGTCGTCGTTCCGTCCTTGGAGGAATTGTCTGAGTTGCTCAAGGAGTCACCGAAAGCGGCTTGCGGAGTTGGAATTGATTCCTCCCAGGGAGAGTGAACGTTCGGGGTGCAATGTATGCCTACGCCGATGTTTAATTGACGGCATCTTCTTCAGGTCTGGTCGGATCATGTCGTCCACTAGCCGACTCCGTATATGCGCATGAGTGGAGACTATGTTGCTATGAATTGTTTGGAGTCATGGTGATTCTCCGTAGGTTTTTGGTTTCACTCGTGACGCGGCCTTATGTTGCGGATGTTCACCATTGTCGGCCGTAGAGCGGACAAGTCGAGTCATGTGCTGATGAAGCTACGACGTGGAAGATGAACCCGATCATATGTTAAAGGTTGTTCCTATGGAGTAATCCTTTGCTCTTTGTTAAAAAAAAGTGCATCATGATGTTTTCTTTTTCTGCTCCGCTATAACGTGGTGTCTAGAAAACGTGTAGTTTGTAGCAATGTTTTCTTTTTGTTAGTTTTATTCTTAAAATCTGTTGTCGTTTATCCGGGTTCTCTAAAAACCTTTGTAAGACTTTGGTTTGTTTGAAGGGACTAAGGCCACGACGTTTTTCTTAGAAATATATGGAAATTGCAAATATTGATTTCATTTTCAACTAAGTCGAATCCTCCCCTAAAAAATGAACTTAATCCAAACCCAGCCGAATCATATCCGCGCAAACATAGCCGTGCACATGACTACATTATCCACATCCACACCTGTCTATTACGCGGTATGCTAAATATAATCTGGCGAAAGAAAATTAAACAACTGTGCCCAAACGGCAATGTTATACGGCCAGTAGGTAAGGGACCTACCGTATGGCCGTATATCTACCGGAACAGGACCGGCGGCCGACGGACCAAGTCTCTTCTTCCTTAAAAGGCCTCCGAAAAATCTTCCCGTTTCCTCCCACCGCTTCTCCCCTACCATTCGTGGAAATCTTTTGTCGCGGGATTCGATACGCCAATCGATCCGAGGCTGAGTTTTCCATCAATTTGGGGTGGGTTTCTCCGAAAGGTTGGGTTTTTAGCTCGACGTGGCGCCAAGCCGGTAGGAAATCGGAGCATTTTTTTCTCGATTTGAGTTCAGCGGGGGTGGAAGGTGCGGTCAGTTCATCGAATCGGCCGTGCAAGGCCTGGATTCGAGAATTGGTTGCTCCGCATGTGTGGTTCTTGAATTGTGCTCGCCAGGCTAATTGGCGGTTTCTTGGCTCAAATCTCACTTCGCTCGGCAAATCTGAGGCGCCGGGAGTCGTTCGCCAAGAAGGCGGTGGTAATCCGTGCAATTGGGTCTTAGATGGGGACGGGATCGAGCATGCTTGGCGCAGAAGGGGAGTGGGGCGAGACGTCGCTCGGCGACATGCCGGCGAGCTGCGCGGCGGCGGTGCTGCTCAACCTTGACCCGCCGGAGATCTGCCAAGTAGCCTGCCTCAACAAAGCTTTTGGGGACGCCGCTTCCGCGGACCCTGTCTGGGCCGGCAAGCTGCCGGCTAACTACCGCTACCTTTCGGCTCTTGCAGCTGCCGCCGATGATGAGAGCGCTGGAGACGGAGACGGCAATGCCAAGCCCTGTTCCCCTAAACCGATTAGCAAGGGGGTCAACAAGGGGATTTACGCGCGCCTCTGCCGACCTACTCCTTTTGATGCCGGTACAAAGGTAGCTCATTTAACTAAGTCTTTATAGCAGTCTACCCGAGATGATTATTATTGTGTCCTATAGATAGATGATAGATGATTAATTGAGAAGATAGATTGGTTAATAAACTGGAGTAGATTTCTACTTTCTTTTTTGTTCATGTTTGGTTCGGTTGGCTGTAGTTCTGTTCATGGCCCGTTCTTGCTTGAAATGATTTGTCCTGCTTAATAGGCATCCATGATGTGGCTTGTAGGAATTCTGGATTGAGAAGAACAAGGGAGGTCTTTGCATGTGCATCTCCTCAAAAGCGATGGCGATCACAGGTATAGATGACCGAAGATACTGGAGCCACCTTGTCACAGAGGAATCAAGGTATTTTCCTGCCACTGATATTTTCTTCTATTAGATTTTCACTACGAGATGTGAATTCCAGTAATTTGGTTATTCAGTTCAGGTTGATAGCCTTGAACTAGAGTTATTGCTGGGTTGTTCTTTCTTAGTCCCTGAAGAATAAATTATACAGTATTTCAAATTGAGTTCTCAGGACATTCAGCTTGCAATTGTCCACACAAATAGAGAGAACAATAGATAAGGATATTGTATTTGCTTAACTTGATTTAACTAGTGTACACTCTTTTATATGACTACAGATTGATTTAATAGTCTATAGCTGGTTAGGCTATTATTTGCTTTCATGTTATACTTGATTGATGAGAGGCCTTTCTTTCAAATTGGAAATCATTTAAAATTCACGAGTTAACCCACGTTGCCCAAATGTTGCAAATTGTGTAAGCTAAATTATTTGATTAGTATTCATTGGGATGTTAGTCTTCTATTAACATAAACTATATGTTAGTCAAAGTGAAATCTAAAATTCACAAGATGGTGATCTGTGAGGATGACAACGTTTCTTTGACATGAATCTACTACAATATATGAAACAAGGGTAACAGTTCGGTTCATGTTTGTTCTGAAGTGCTAGACATTCTCATAGTAATCTAATAAAAAGGATAAAAATCGGGTGGATGTCAAGAAAACAAGCACATGTTTACAAACAAAGGTACATAAATGAAAGAAGTCTCTGAAAGGACGAGATACCGGAGAAAAAAATATGGTGGGCACAGAACCATTTTATGGAAGAACTTTCTTGCCTTGAGGGTATGGGCTATGAAGAGTGGAGATTGCAAGGGAAGGCACGGTTACACATAAAATGGGAACATGGTGGATTTATTTATAAGGTTGATAAGCTCCTTGCAATTATAGATGTTTTATTTAAAGGCATGTTTTACTTTGGCATTTTTAATACCTTTAGCGTTAAAAATATATATTAGAACGCCCCATCTCGATACTTTTCTCAATGTATCCTATACAATGTTTTTTCTAAACATATTTTTTAATTTACATAAAATTCATCAATGTGCACTATTTACGATACAAACACTTTGTTGTTCGTTTTTATGATATGATCTCATTTAAAAGGGAGAAGTGGTGTAAAAGTTACATAAAAAAGAGTGGTAGAAATTTACTTATGGAATTTTCATTTGAGCAATTTTCGTTTGATACTGTATAGGAAGTCTTTTATCCCCCTTGAATCAGAGTCAGGGTTTAACTTAACTCCCCAAAATGGTGGATTAAGTTAATCCACTGAAATGGCACAATTTACTCTACAATCTTTTTTTTTCTATTGCTAAACCAGACCTAATCCACGTAATCTAGCCAAACAGTAATATGTACTATATCACGAGGTTCGTTGCCAAACAATATCTGCATTAAGCTAACCTACCTAGAGTAAGGTTAGCACACTTAGTTATGTTTAATCCTTAACCAAAGGAACCTTAAAGAGGTTTACGCTTTCCCTTTTTTAAAGTTGTTGTAAATTGTAGTAATTTTGTGTTGCTTTGTACTGGAATTATCTTTCATATCTGTTCTGTATTTTAAATATGTTTTGAACAATCAGTGTCTATATTGGAGTGTTCCTAAGATTCCATTAAAAAGTGTTGTTCGGTATTGTTTTCTTGATTGTAGTCAGCTATATTTTAGGGTTATCAGTTTCAGAGATTGTAACTTATGAAATACTTGATTACATGATTTGCTGTCAGATGTTTAGTCATTTGATTTTCTCTACATTTCCCAACCCATTTAGTTTCCTCGAGCATCTGAATCTATACCAATATAAAAAAATGAGTTAGCACATTCAATCTTGGCCATCCATCCACTTATCCAACAGTTGTAATTGATCACTGAAAAACGCAATTACTCCCTAATCAACTAACTCATGTACTAACCACCTCCTTTTAACTCTTCTCTATCTTCCCTGTTCCGTATGTCGTTGTAGATATTAACGATTGATACTGAATATATTTCAAACAAAATAAGTATCTGTTGAAGTAAACGTATGACAAATTCATTATACCGTGTACTGCACATGTACAATTGCTAGCATATGCAAAGCAAAAGAACTTTGCATATTAAGTGTTACATAACTCTTCGATTGTTTCATGATATGATCTTTTGTATTTTTTGGGTACAAGCTGTACTTTTCCTTTATAGATTTGTGGTAAATGAAGGTTTGCTGAGTTTCTTCCCTCTGTTATTTCAGATTCCATGGTGTTGCTTATCTTCAGCAAATTTGGTGGCTTGAGGTGGGTGGGGAGCTTGATTTCTGCTTCCCTGCAGGTTCATACAGCCTGTTTTTCCGTCTTCACTTGGGTCGAGCGCACAGACGCATGGGTCGTCGAGTTTGTGGAACTGAGCTCATTCATGGGTGGGATGCCAGACCCACCCGGTTCAACCTCTCTACTTCAGACAACCAACACGCCACATCGGAATATTATCTGGATGGACCAGGAAGCTGGATTCTTTACCATGTCGGTGATTTTGTCATTTCAAACTCCGACGAGTTGACCAGCCTGAAGTATTCAATGATGCAGATTGACTGCACCCATACGAAAGGTGGCTTGTGCGTTGATTCAGTTGTGATATATCCGAAAGGGTATCGACGCGAGAAGATAACCACAGTCTACATGTAAATTTGCAGAGTGGTTTCGATGCTCCAGCAGCACAGGCAGTTCAGAGGGAGATGGCTAGTATTTTTCCTGTCCATTCTTATCTGAAAGTCCGTGTATATTTTTTTGGGTCTTCTTGCTTACTTTCTGAGAGTTTTGGATTTTGTTCTGTATTCTTTGTAGTATTAGTTACACTGGTAGGGAGGTAGGAGAGATCTAGAAGCAGCTTAACTTGACTTATTTGTGGAGTTTACAGTAGTAAACGGTCAATGCCATCTTCATCTGTAGTTTTCATCAGCATAATGATGTTTGGCGAGCTGAGTGGGTATTCCTCTACACCTTTGCGATGAATCTAACTGATTTAATCTTCTTGACCATTTGTGTATTCCAGAGCTTCGTTTGTTTCCGTGTAACAGTTCAAAATACATGAGAAGTTGGGACTTGGGAACATATTCTATCTAGTGATTGTTAAGTATAGAACTGTTCTAACAGTGATTATAACATTGTATCCAGGAAACTCTTGGACTTACTTTTGACATCCCTTTTATGGTAAATTGCAAATGTTCGGCTCTGAACCTGAACTAAATATCCAGTGATCCTGGTAGTTTAAAAAAATCGAAACAAATATTTACGAGTTTCAAAAAAATTGAAAAAAATCCTGGATGTAGACAATGGTGTACTACATAAACATGTAAAAAAATCAACTTAAAATACTTTATATTTTGTGCTACACGGAAATGACAAAAGTGTGGATCTGAATATGCATATTTTCAAACCTCCAAATTTAACATATTTTGTTATTTATGTGTAGTCTATAATACAGAGTATTTTAAGTTTATTTTTTACACGTTTATGGGGAAACAACATTGGCTACATCCGGGGTTTATTTTTCAAATGTTTTTAAAACTCGTAAATATTTTTTATTTTTTAAAATACCAGTATCACCAGTGTTCGGGAGGCAAACGCACTTTTCAGGACATGAAACGGCAAGGTTACAGACAAGCTAGGGCAGTCCCTCCAAAAAAAAAAAAACACAAGCTAGGGCAGGGTGCCCCTTTAGGACAAGTGAGCTGAACAGCTCCATCGCCAGGAGCCCAGCCGCGAACGCCTGAACAGCTTGATCGCCACCCGAGCTGTGTGTTTAGCTACCGGCTGCAACAATGTTTTTTTTTTTGAGGTTTACTGCAACAATGTTTGGACCACGCCTTTCTGCAACATCGATCGAAATTCCAGAAGCTGGCACAAAAAGGAAACCACGTTAGTAGGATCACCACGCAAAATTCGTTATAAACAGCTCTATCTTTTATTTTCCTAACGGTCCACAGTAAACCAGCTGGTCCTAGCGTAACTATCACCCTATCCTAGCCATGAATAGCTTGCTAGCCAATTCTGACACAAGTGCACAAGAGATTCAGGATTAGATTTCACTCCTAAAGAGCCTCCAACCACATTCCATAGATATTTGTCCAAAGGGTAAGTATATTGTTAGAATATGTATATCTAGCCCATTAGGCTAGTCTGGCCCAAGTTGGCCCATGTAACTTTGTATATGACCTTGTTGTTAATACAGAAAAGTTAGTTGGCATATTTACTTTATTGACATGGTATCAGAGCTCGGTCCGGTCCCGACCTAGCTTCACGCCGCCGTCGCCGCACCGCCGTCGCCGCCAGCTCCGGCTCCGGCACCGCCAGCTCCGGCAAGCTCCGGCAAGTTGCCGGACGCTCGCCGCCGGCTCTACTCCAGCCGTTCTTGGTCTTCGTCGCCGTCGGCTCTCCTCGTTGCTTCGGCCGCTTCTACTACTCTACTACTACTCCGCCGCCGCCCCGGGCTTCGGCCGCTTCTACTACTACTCCCGCCGCCGCTCGTTGCGTTCGTCTCCATCTCCAAGCCCTGCCGCGCCACCTCGCGATCTCGATCCAGATCGATTTGGTGAGTGCTGACTTATCCGGTATCATTCCCGGAATTTTCCGGATTTTCTACCGGACCGAGGAAACTGCTACTGGACTCTCCCAGTTCTCACCCGGATTTCACCCGGTGTTGACCCGGAAATCTTTCCGGTGTCAGGCCCGGAATTTTCCGGACCTGAATCCGGATTTTAGTTCTTGCTCGGTATCAGTCCCGGAATTTTCCGGACCTGAATCCGGATTTCTTGCTGCTTGCTGCCATGGCCAAGGATGGCTCTATTTTCTCTAGTGACATCAAGCTTGATGGCTCAAATTATAGAGAGTGGGCATTCTCGGTCAGAACTATGGTGAGAGCTGCTGGATTTGATGATCATTTGACTGATGATGCTCCGGCTGAAAAAGTTGATGAATCCACGAGGAAGAAATGGAAAAATAATGATGCTAAAGTCATGGGTGCTTTAATTCTTAATGTTGCTCCTTCACTGCGGATGAGTCTTGAGCATCATTCAACTGCAAAAGAAATATGGAAGTATGTGGAGAACCGATATCTTCAGCCTAGTGGGGCACTTCGATACTCTTTGTTGCAGAACTTGCAAAGTCTTCAACAACATGATTTGTCCATAGAGGAATATTATGCAGCCTTAACCCGCATCAGTAGTCAGCTTATGTCGATGACTCCAAAAAGCCGTTCTGGGTGTGAGTGTTGTGTGGCCAAGGAAAATTATGAAGCTCAGTCTTTCATGTATCAGTTTGTGATGAGGCATAAGCAGGATTTTGAGAATAACCGCACTCAACTTCTCGGTCGTCCTGCACCTCCCTCTCTAGATGAAGCTCTTGCTAGTTTAATTGCAGAGGAGACACGTCTTTCCTCCCTTGCCTCAGCTCCAATGACTCACACCAGTGTTCTTGCTGCTCCTCGGGGTCCTTTCAGAGGCTCTTCTTCAGGAAAATTTTGTTCTCACTGCAAAAGGATAGGCTACACAATTGACAGTTGCTTTGCTCTACACCCAGAGTTGTGGGCCGAGTATCAAAGAAAGTTCCCTGCTCAGCAACAGTAGCGTCACCCATCTAGCAGAAAGTCTTCAGCTGTTGCAATCAGTGAACCACAACAGTCACAGCAGCAGCCAGCAAGGAGTGCCTCTGTGTCTGCTGCTTCTCAGTCTGCTTCTCGTGCCACTCAGCCGTGGGTGCTTGATTCGGGAGCCTCGTTTCATGTCACCTCATATCTCTCCCAGCTCGTGCAATGTCAGCCACTCAAGGATGGCGCCTCAGTTCACACCGCTGATGGTACACCTTGTTCTGTTACTCATCAGGGTTCGCTTTGCACATCCAAGTTTTCTGTTCCAAATATTTCTCTTGTCCCGGATTTGTCAATGAATCTCATGTCAGTTGGTCAAATTACTGATATGGACTATTTTGTTGGTTTTGACAAAACATCTTGTTATGTGCAGGACCTTCAGAGCAAGAGGATCATTGAAACTGGCCATCGCCGTAGAGGATCCACCTCCCTCTACGAACTTGACACCCTTCATCTCCCTTCCGCTTCCGCATCGTCTGCTTCATCCACATCAAGATCAAATTCGTCTTTTTCTTTTGCCAAGTGGCATCATCGCTTAGGTCATCTATGTGGTTCTCGTTTATCTGAACTTGTTGGACAAGGGGTTTTGGGTCGTGTTCCTGTGGATGCTGGTTTTCATTGTAAGGGTTGTAAGCTAGGTAAACAGATACAACTTCTGTATCCATCCAGCACCACTTGTTCTAGTCGTCCCTTTGATTTAGTGCACTCTGATGTATGGGTCCCTCCCCTTTTGTCTCAAAGGGTGGTCACAAACATTATGTCATATTTGTTGATGATTACTCTCGCTATACCTGGGTTTATTTTATGAAACATCGTTCCCAGTTAAATTCTATCTATCAAGCTTTTGTTCGCATGGTTCATACTCAGTTTTCAAGTGCTATTCGTGTTTTTCGCTCTGACTCAGGGGGGGGGGGAGTACCTCTCTACATCTTTTCGTGAGTTTTTCTCTCCGAAGGTACTCTTCCTCAGCTCTCATGTCCTGGTGCTCACGCTCAGAATGGTGTTGCCGAGCGTAAGCATCGTCATTTAATTGAGACAGCTCGAACTCTTCTGATTTCCTCTTTTGTCCCCACTCATTTCTGGGGTGAAGCTATTTCCACGGCAGTGTATCTCATAAATATTCAGCCCTCCTCCCGTCTCCAAGGCAAGGTTCCCGGTGAGCTTTTATTTGGTTCTCCTCCCACTTATGGTCATCTTAGTGTTTTTGGTTCTACTTGTTATGTCCTATTGGCACCTCACGAGCGGACCAAGTTGACTGCCCAGTCTGTTGAGTGTGTTTTTCTTGGGTATAGTCTTGAGCACAAGGGGTATCGCTGCTATGATCCTTCCGCTCGTCGCATTCGCTTCTCTCGGGACGTTACTTTCAATGAGAATCAACCATTTTTCCATTCCTCTTCCATTCAACCATCATCCTCCACTTCCCTAGAGTCCACCTCTTTTCTCTCACTTCCACCGATATTTTCCTCGGATGAGTCAGTCTCTGATCAAGACACACCTTCTTCACCAGCCCCACCGTGTTTGGATCCTTTTCCTTTTCATTATAGTCGTCGTCCTGTAGTTTCATCTGAGACTCCGTCATCTATTCCTCTGTCTTCTCCTCCTCCGGCCAGTTCCACTGAACCTTGCACTAATGAGTCCTCTCAGACAAACAGGTATGCCCTTCGTGATCGCTCCACTCTTGAGCTTCCAGACAGATATAGAAATGGATTCTGTGCAGGGGCAGCTTGTGAGCCTAGTACTTATGAAGAGGTTGTCGTGCTACCCGAGTGGCAAATGGCTATGTCTGAGGAGCTTGTGGCCCTAGAAGGTTGATGACTCCCAAGTGCAGGAGATCAATTGTAGTACCTTTCAATTAGAAAAGGTTGTCGAACCCACGAGGAGCTGAAGGTATTGGTTAGTAAGATTGATAAATAAAACAATAAAAGATGCAAGTGTTTTTGGTATTTTTGGTTGTATAGTTGCAAAGCAGATAACAGATAGTAGCAAGTGAAAGCTCTCAAAGAGAGAAAGCCCAATCCTCTTATGTGGCAAAGGACAAGCTCAAGTGATGTGTAACTTATATGTGGCAAACGTTCCCGAGGGCGGCATGGATGATGCTAGGCATAGAGATTTATTAAACAACACGTTGAATATCTTGTCAAGTTTTAATCTTCTTTGGACGGAGCCATAATTAGGTATAGCTAAATAAATAAACTACAACCCCTTATGATGGATCATGTGGCCAAGCAAATGACTGCACAAGAATTATTAAGACATAAAGTCCCACCATAGCATTACACTCTAAGGTCCCCGATACTAATACCCTCATAATATAACTTCATGACTCGGTCTCAGGTTTACGTGTCCTCCCAAGTCTCCATCAATTCATTACACTACGGTGTTCTCCTATGAGCCCATAAAGGTGAAGTGTTGTGCAGTCGACGTTCGCACAACACCATCATAGAATCACATAAAAGATAAACTCTTGACAAAATACCAACACATGTCATATATAAATCATTGCCAATTCATCCTATGCCCTCAGGAACATACGGGAACTACTCACAACGTGCGAACATGATCATATCAGTGGCATAAGTGGTACAACACAATCTGAAATTATAACTTCACCACCAAATAATGACAAGTACTCAATCACAAACATGAATAGTAGCACAAGACAAGTATCTAGGGTATAGCAACTCTCAAACTGCGAGGGGAACGGAGTGGATCACGGTGATGATGATGGTGATGGTGCTGGTCTTGATGGGGGTGATGATGTAGAGGCCTCCTCCCACGCCAAGGAGGAGAGGTGATGACGATGACGATGATTTCCCCCTTCTCCGGAGTTCCGGAGCAGCAGGATCTGACCCCCCTCGGAAGGGATCAGGAGTTTCGCCGCCGCCGCGACCTCGGATGGACTTGGAAAAATTAGGGCGTTACTTTTCGGGCGAGACGAAGGCGTCGATAAAAAGCCCCAGGCGAGGAGGTGCCCGAGGCCCTTTGGGTGGTCCCACGCGGCCAGGTACATGGGCCGCGTGGGCCACCCCCATTTGGCCCTCGTGGCTCTCCTCTCTTCGGTCTTCTTCCCTCTGCCTTTCTCCCGATGAAAAACTGACGCAGTATTTTTCCTTTTATTATTTGAGGTCCTGTAGCTCCTGAAACATTAAAGACAAGAAAAAGGAGGTTTTCTGCCTCCCAGAAATTAAATACCAAAAATAGGGACTTTGTATGAAAGTCCCCAAAATCATCTAAAACATGTAGAAACAATCATATAATCATGCAAATAACATTCTAGTATGATACTAAAAGTTATATAAATGATGATATAAAATGCACGTATCAACTCCCCCAAGCTTAAACCTTTACTCGTCCTCGAGTAAGTAAGGACATAGATCATTACATGCATCAATGGACTTATGGTTGATAAATAAATACGGGCATTGTATCATCATCATATTCAATTGCAAGATAAGATTAATGATCTAAAACTCATACATATGAGGGCAACATAAGTAGAACTCTAGCAATCACCCCTTACTTTTGAAAGCAAATAACCATTGTATGTTGGACAATCGAATCATATTGTTTTTCACATGCTTTTGCTCTTCATGGCAAGCATTATAATCTTTTATACTTTGCTGAAATTCAAAGACAAGATAAACTCTCATTGGATAACAAGTTCAAAAGAAGACAAATGAAAAGACAGATAGATATAAAAATTGTTATCACTCTTGCTTGACTAGTAACTAGTGCAAACTTTAGTCATGGATATCTCAATCAAGTTCCCATGCTCTACACAACCCTTTTCTTACACTTTCCATGGCTAGCTGAAATTTCAGGTGCCTTCCTTTCATTCACATTCAAGAGCATAAGTATTGAAATATCCATGATCATTAATTTGCTCAAAAGATACTAGGTTGTAACAAGAGTGTTTTATATCCTTTTCATTAAGTCTTCTCAACTTCTTATCCTACAAGACTATATCTTAACCTCAAACTATTAATTCACAAGTCTTTTTACTTCTTCTATATTGAGATAATTCTATAATTGTCCAACATACTCAAGTTAATTAATTTCAAGGCAAGATGTGATTGAAATTCTAAATATGCCACGCTCATTTGCATGAGTGTTACCCATAAATCCCCAAACAAGAGAATCATGGATGACACCATACTTTAATATTCATTGATAAACCATAAGATAGGGATACATGATAATGCTCCATGAGCTCACACACGCCTAAGAGATATTGATAACTAAACGATAAAAGCAAACACACCATGACTAGATAGATATGATAGATTGATAAAGAGAAAGACTAGATGGAACTCCCCCAAGCTTGGCGTTCCTCCAGATTCTCCTTTGCTGCAGCCTCCTCCTTCTCATATTCTTCCTCCCATTCAGCCATCTTCCATGGGAAAGGCCTTCCATCACGGAAAGATGTAGGTGGATCATTGTACCTGAGGGTGGCGGCTGCTGCAATCTTCTTGAAGCGTTCTTCATATTCGCAGTTCTGGTTCTCTACATCCCACATGAAGCATTGGAACTTCTCCCATTGTGATGACGTCCTTGTACCTATCTTCCAGATCTTCAAGCCTTTTCTTGTACTCTTCAACCTTCTTCTCCAGCTCCAGGTTCATGAAGTGGTGAGCATCAAGGCTGCGGTAAACCACAGTGCCATACCTGAAGGTCTTGTCCTCTAACTCATCCAGCCTTTCCTCCACCGTGCCGGTGGCCTTGGGAGCCTTCACCTCCTCCACGAGCATCACGCCCTCCTTGAAGCACACGGTCTTCGGTGGTGTCATCACGGAGTTGAGGTAGCGGTTCACAACACCTCCTTGGGAGAGCTCTCCCCCTCTTGGTTGGATCCGGAGCAAGACATGGCTAAAACCTGACAGGCAGAAACAGCAGAAACAAAGATCGCTCGAGAACGCTCGGTGCGAGATTAGATCGGCAGAGAGGGTATATATTGAGGGTTTTTAGGTCAAGACGAAGCGTCGGGATCGAAAACGAGACGAAAAGGACTCCGAGGTGGAAAAGGGAGCCCCACGCGGCCAGGTACATGGGCCGCGTGGGCCCCTCTCTTTCCTCCCTCGGGTCTCCGTTTCGTCCAGTTTTCTTGTCCCATACGATGATTTCCATAAAAATGACTCCGTAAAATTTATGCAATTCCGAGAAACTTTCCAACAGTAAGTTACCTTCTATTGATTTGGGTTTCTGAAACTGCACGGTTTCTCTCAATTACCTCTCCGGTGTTTGTAAATTCAACTCCTCCACCCTTCCGATGAAGCTCTTTCCTGCAATATAAGGTTTAAGGCGTTGTCCATTGACTACATGAGGTTTACCTTTCATGTCACCGTGAAGACGGATAGCTCCTGAACGGTACACCTCCTGTATCACTAATGGTCCCTGCCACTTTGAAGCTAGCTTCCCTGCAGAAAACTTGAAACGAGAGTTGTAATAAAACTTGATCACCTACTTTGAATTCCTTTTTCTTAATTTTCTTGTCATGCCAAATCTTAACTTTTTCTTTAAACATCCTGGCACTTTCATAAGCTTCATTTCTCCATTCGTCAAGTAGGTTTAGGTCAAGAATTCTCTTTTCTCCCGCAGTTTTAAAATCAAAGTTCAGTTGTTTAATAGCCCATCTAGCTTTATGTTCTAGTTCAACAGGTAAGTGACAAGCTTTTCCATAAACCATTTTATAAGGAGACATTCCCATAGGATTTTTAAAAGCAGTTCTATAAGCCCACAAAGCATCATTAATCTTAATTGGCCAATCAGATCTAGACTTATTCACTGTCTTTTCCAAAATGAGTTTAATTTCCCTATTGCTTAATTCAACTTGCCCACTTGTTTGAGGATGATAAGGAGATGCAATTCTATGGTTAACATCATATTTTGCCAAAGTTTTTCTAAGAACACCATGCAAGAAATGAGAACCACCATCAGTAATTAAGAACCTAGGAACACCAAACCTGGGGAAAATGATGTCCTTGAGCATCTTCATTGCTGTGGCATGATCTGCACTTTTGGTTGGAATTGCTTCCACCCACTTTGTAACATAGTCAACTGCAACCAAAATGTGAGTATGCTTTGTCTTTGATTCTGGGAAAGGACCCATAAAGTCAAAACCCCACACATCAAATGGTTCAAGTGGCAATGAATAATTCATAGGCATTTCATTCCTCCTACCAATGTTTCCTACTCTTTGACATTTATCACAAGATTTAACATATTCAGCACAGTCCTTAAATAAAGTAGGCCAATAGAAACCAGATTGTAATACCTTTGCTCCTGTGCGATCTCCTGCATGATGCCCTCCATAGGGACTGTCATGACAATCTCTTATAATAGCCTGTTGTTCATGCTCAGGTACACAACGTCTAATAATACCATCCACACTTTTCTTATAGAGGAAAGGATCATCCCAAAAATAATGTCTAAGATCATAAAAGAATTTCTTTCTTTGTTGAGAAGTGAAGTGTGGAGGCAAAACTTTACCAACAATAAAATTTGCATAGTTGGCAAACCAAGGAGATGCAACTTTAGCACTAGAAACATTAACAATTGCAAGTTGTTCATTAACAAAGCTATCATTAATAGGAATAGGATCATCAGGTATGCTTTCCATCCTAGAGAGATGATCAGCAACTTGATTATCCTCCCCTTTCCTATCAACAATGTGTAAATCAAATTCTTGCAATAGAAGTACCCATCTTATTAGTCTAGGCTTAGCATCTTTCTTATTCATCAAGTATTTAATAGCAGAATGATCAGTATGTATTGTGACTTTTGAATCAGTAATATAAGGTCTAAACTTGTCACAAGCAAACAGTACTGCTAAAAATTCTTTCTCAGTTGTAGCATAATTCTTTTGAGCAGCATCAAGTGTTCTACTAGCATAATAAATAACATTCAGTTTCTTATCAACACGTTGGCCCAAAACAGCCCCAACTGCATAATCACTAGCATCACACATAATTTCAAAAGGCAAGTTCCAATCAGGAGGTTGAATAATGGGAGCAGTGATTAAAGCATTCTTCAAAATATTAAAGGACTCAATGCAATCATCATTAAAAGAGAAAGGAACATCCTTTTGCAGAAGATTGGTTAGAGGTTTTGATATTTTGGAGAAATCCTTAATGAACCTACGGTAAAAACCTGCATGCCCAAGAAAACTTCTTATACCTTTGAGGTCCCTTGGATATGGTAGTTTTTCAATAGCTTCAATCTTTGCTGGATCAACTTCTATTCCTTCTCCAGAAATCTTATGCCCAAGAACTATACCCTCAGTAACCATGAAGTGACACTTCTCCCAATTAAGAACCAAGTGTTGGTCTTCACAACGCTGTAAAACTTTGTTAAGGTTGAACAAGCAATTATCGAAGGAAGTACCATACACAGAAAAATCATCCATAAAAACCTCCATTATCTTTTCAATATAATCAGCAAATATAGCATTCATGCATCTTTGAAAAGTAGCAGGAGCATTACATAAACCGAATGGCATTCTCCTGTAAGCAAAAGTACCATATGGGCAAGTAAAAGTGGTCTTTTCTTGATCATCCTTATGGACAGGAATTTGCGAGAAACCTGAATAACCATCTAGATAGCAAAAGTGAGAGTGTTTAGACAACCTTTCTAGCATTTGATCAATAAATGGCAATGGATAATGATCTTTTCGAGTTGCTTTATTCAATTTTCTGAAATCAATAACCATCCTATAACCAACTACAGTACGTTGAGCCACAAGTTCATCCTTTTCATTTGGAACAACAGTCATTCCACCCTTTTTAGGAACACAATGAACAGGACTAACCCACTTACTGTCAGCTATAGGATAAATGATACCAGCTTCAATAAGTCTTATTACCTCTTTCTTACCACTTCTTTCATTTTTGGATGGAGGCGGCGTTGAAAATCAACAACAGGTTTTGCATCTTCCTCCAGATTAATTTTATGCATACATAGAGCGGGGCTTATACCTTTAAGATCATCAAGAGAGTATCCAATGGCTGGTCGGTGAGCTTTTAGCACATCAAGTAATTTCTCTTCCTCTTCAGCTGAAAGGTTAGCACTAATAATGACAGGATATATGCTCTTCTCATCCAAATATGCATATTTCAGATTTGCAGGCAAAGGTTTCAATTCAAAACTAGGATCCCCTTTAGGTGGTGGTAGCACTCCTAAATTATCAGGTGGGATATGCAATTGTAATTGTGGTGGTTGTTGCCATAATATTTGTTCCAAAGCCTCTTTTTCCTCATCATTAAATGGTTCATCTTGATTAAGCATATAACGTTCTACAACATCAGTTGAAGCTACAGCTATATGAGCAAGAGTTTCAATTAAATTAGGAATTGGCTCTTTCTCAACATGTTTATCAGCAAATTTGGAAAAGTTAAATTCAAGTTTCTCACCAGCACATTTAATAAACACTTTCTCTTTAGGCAAATTAATTTCAGCACCAACAGTATGTAAGAAAGGTCTACCAAAAATGATAGGACAAAATGAATCTTGAGGACAACCAAGCACAATAAAATCAGCAGGGTATTTTATTTTGCCAATCAATACTTCAACATCTCTAACAATTCCAAATGGACTAATATAATCTTTATTAGCAAGTTGAATTGTCATACCTGTCTCTTCCATAACAATGGGATCAATATCAGGCTTGATCTCAAGATAAAGAGAATATGGAATGACACTAATACTTGCTCCAATATCACATAGACCATGATAACTTGAAGTCCCAATAGAGCATGATATAACAGGTTTCCCAACTTTGGCCGAATTACCTTTGATGACTTTGGTAGCATCTTCACATAGATAAACATCCACTGGGTCTTCTTCATTTAGTTGCTTGATAACAGAAATTTGAGTGTTGACTTCCACCTGTTCATAAGGCTGAGAACATCTTTTGTTACTCTTGTTAGTAACAGCTTTAAGTAAATTCTCCTTAACTTGGTTTGGAAATGGAGGTGGTTCAACATACTCCTCAATTGTCACAGATGACATTGGTTCAACCTGTTTAATAACTTTAGGAACAACAATAGATTGTTTAACAGGTTCAACATAAACTTCAAATCCACTTTTTGGAACACAGATATGATCAGCAAAACCTTTAGCTATTTCAATTATAACATAAGGATCAAGACCAAAAGTATCACTCAGATTTTTAAACAAATAGAAGTAGAGAAATTCTCTACACATGAATATTCATAATCAAAATATGGCTCATTACCTTTATCAAGATCCCAGTGGCTAGTATTTTCAGAAATAGTCTCCAATAAATTCCATGCTTCTTCTTCAGTGTTATTAGTAAAACTTCCACCAGATGAATTATCCAGAATCTCCTTGTGCTTCATAGGTAGTCTCACATAAAAGTTTATCAATATAAGTTTCCTTGTAAGATCATGACATGGATTCTTGCGAAGGAGTTCCTTTAACCTCCCCCAAGCTTGAGTAATACTCTCTCCCAGATGTGGCCAGAAATTGAATATATAGCAGCGGTTATCATAAGCTTCTTTAGGAGTAAAATATTTAAGAAAGAAAACCTTCCTCAAGATACTCCATTCATTCTGGACCTCTTCATCCAAAGACCTGTACCAATCACGAGCATTACCAGATAAAGACAAATACAATAGCTTCCTTTTTACCTGATCCTCTGAAATACCAGGTAGTCTGAATAAGCCACATATGTCCTCAATTATTTCCATGTGCTCGCGTGCCGACTTAGTTCCATCTCCTGTAAATGGATTTTTCATAACTCTTTTAACATGACCCATGGGAATTTTATATCCCACTTTAGGTATCTCAGACACAGTAGTTTCAACCACCTTTGCAGTAGTGGCATAAGCACTTTCATATAGAGCAAGATGCAGCGAGGCACGATTCATAAATGCCATAGTAACAATGAGATAAACAGCTTTCAAGTTTCCTTACCAAACTTCTTACCAATAGCGCTACGCTCCCCGGCAACGGCGCCAGAAAAGTATCTTGATGGCTCCCAAGTGCAGGAGATCAATTGTAGTACCTTTCAATTAGAAAAGGTTGTCGAACCCACGAGGAGCTGAAGGTATTGGTTAGTAAGATTGATAAATAAAACAATAAAAGATGCAAGTGTTTTTGGTATTTTGTTGTATATTGCAAGCAGATAACAGATAGTAGCAAGTGAAAGCTCTCAAAGAGAGAAAGCCCAATCCTCTTATGTGGCAAAGGACAAGCTCAAGTGATGTGTAACTTATATGTGGCAAACGTTCCCGAGGGCGGCATGGATGATGCTAGGCATAGAGATTTATTAAACAACACGTTGAATATCTTGTCAAGTTTTAATCTCTTTGGACGGAGCCATAATTAGGTATAGCTAAATAAATAAACTACAACCCCTTATGATGGATCATGTGGCCAAGCAAATGACTGCACAAGAATTATTAAGACCTAAAGTCCCACCATAGCATTACACTCTAAGGTCCCCGATACTAATACCCTCATAATATAACTTCATGACTCGGTCTCAGGTTTACGTGTCCTCCCAAGTCTCCATCAATTCATTACACTACGGTGTTCTCCTATGAGCCCATAAAGGTGAAGTGTTGTGCAGTCGACGTTCGCACAACACCATCATAGAATCACATAAAAGATAAACTCTTGACAAAATACCAACACATGTCATATATAAATCATTGCCAATTCATCCTATGCCCTCAGGAACATACGGGAACTACTCACAACGTGCGAACATGATCATATCAGTGGCATAAGTGGTACAACACAATCTGAAATTATAACTTCACCACCAAATAATGACAAGTACTCAATCACAAACATGAATAGTAGCACAAGACAAGTATCTAGGGTATAGCAACTCTCAAACTGCGAGGGGAACGGAGTGGATCACGGTGATGATGATGGTGATGGTGCTGGTCTTGATGGGGGTGATGATGTAGAGGCCTCCTCCCACGCCAAGGAGGAGAGGTGATGACGATGACGATGATTTCCCCCTTCTCCGGAGTTCCGGAGCAGCAGGATCTGACCCCCCTCGGAAGGGATCAGGAGTTTCGCCGCCGCCGCGACCTCGGATGGACTTGGAAAAATTAGGGCGTTACTTTTCGGGCGAGACGAAGGCGTCGATAAAAAGCCCCAGGCGAGGAGGTGCCCGAGGCCAGTTTGGGCTGGTCCCACGCGGCCAGGTACATGGGCCACGTGGGCCACTGATGTCTACGTGTGCTTCTATTCTTGTAGACTGTGTTGGGCCTCCAAGAGCAGAGGTTTGTAGAACAGCAGCAAGTTTCCCTTAAGTGAATCACCCAAGGTTTATCGAACTCAGGGAGGTAGAGGTCAAAGATATCCCTCTCAAGCAACCCTGCAATTAAGATACAAGAAGTCTTTTGTCCCCAACACACCCAATACACTTGTCAGATGTATAGGTGCACTAGTTCGGAGAAGAGATAGTAAATACAAGTGATATGGATTGCAAGTAGTAATTGCAATCTGAAATAAAGATGGCAGCAAGCAAACATGTAGCAGAACTTGTGTAAACGGTGTTTCAATGCTTAGAAACAAGCCCTAGGGATCATACTTTCACTAGTGGACACTCTCAACAATGATCTCATAACTGAATAAATAAAAGCTCTCTTAAACACTCTCTTGTTGGATAACAAACACCATTCATTGTGTAGGGCTACAAAAGCACACCTCAAGCCGGAGTAAACAAGCGCCACAACGTCATAAAGGAGTCACACACGGTGCACACACTGTCACCTTTACACCGTGGAGAGTACCGGAGTTTATTAAAGTAACCTCTAGAGTGCATAATAGATAAAGAGTAACATCTACATATTCAACTAGATTAGCACAACTGAACACAAGTAAATACTACTCGGGATTATTCTCCTTCTTGATGAAGCAAGAGTACTATGCGTAGGGCTGCAAAAGCACACCTCAAAGTCTGAGTAAACAAACACCACAATTCCCAAGAATAAGCCATGATAAATGTCTAAATTATTCATAGAGTCACACAAGTACCCACACTGTCACCTTGATACCGTGTTGTCACAATGACTCCAGAAACTAGACAAAATCACTTGAGTAGCATAAACATTATTAATGTATTCAGCGATACTAGCAATACACATGATCACATAAAGATCACACCATGGAGAGAGAGATGAACCACATAGCTACCGTAGAGCCCTCAGCCTCGGGGAGAACTACTCCCTCCTCATCATGGGAGTCAGCAGCGGCGATGAAGATGGCGGTGGAGTCGATGGAGATGACTCCGGGGGCAATTCCCGTCCCGGCGGCGTGCCGGAACAGAGACTTCCCCCGAAACTTGTCGTCGATGGCGGCGGCGCTGCGGAACTCTTCGTGGAAATGACTTGGTGTTTTAGGGTTTTCACGTCGGGGGGAATAAATAGGCGAAGGGGCGATGTCGGCGACCCCGAGGGGCCCAAACCACCAAGCGGCGCGGTGGGCCCCCCTGCCGCGCCGCCTATGGTTTGGCCACCTCGTGGCTCACTTCGTCTCTCCTTCGGACTCCGTGTACGTGTTGGAAAAATAGGGACGTGCCTTTTGTTTCGTGCAATTCCGAGAATATTTGCAGAAGTACTTTCTGAAACCAAAAACAGCAGAAAACAGGGAACTGGCACTGTGGCATCTTGTTAATAGGTTAGTCCCAGAAAATGCATAAAAGTGATATGAAGTGTATATAAAACATGTAGCAAATGGTATAATATAAGCATGGAACATCAGAAATTATAGATACGTTGGAGACGTATCAAGCATCCCCAAGCTTAGTTCTACTCGTCCTCGAGTAGGTAAAACGATAACAACAAATAATTTCTGAGAGACATGCTTTCACACAATCTTGATCAATAATATTGTAAGCTCATGTCATGAATGAAGTGACTCAAAACAATGGTCTATAGTTTGCTAACAGGTAGATAAAGAGTAAACAATGAATCATATAAGCAAAAACTTTTCATGAATAGTACTTTCAAGACAAGCATCAAAAAGTTTTGCATAAGAGGTAACTCATAAAGCAATAGATTCAAAGTAAAAGGCATTGAAGCAACACAAAGGATGATTAAGTTTCAGCATTGCTTTCAACTTGTAACATGTATATCTCATGGATAGTTGTCAACATAAAGCAATATAACAAGTGCAATAAGTAACATGTAAGAATCAATGCACACAAAGTTGACACTAGTGTTTGCTTCTAAGATAGAAAGGAGTAGGTAAACTGACTCAACATAAAGTAAAAGATAGGCCCTTCGCAGAGGAAGCAGGGATTAAATCATGTGCTAGAGCTTTTTAAGTTTTCGAAAGCATATAGAGAGCACAAAATAAGTTTTGAGAGGTGTTTGTTGTTGTCAACGAATGGTAGTGGGCACTCTAACCCCCTTGTCAACCAGACTTTCAAGAGCGGCTCCCATGAAGGACGTTATCTCTACCAGCAAGGTAGATCATCCCTCTTCTCTTTTGTTTACACATGTATTTTAGTTTCTTTATAGTTGACACTCCTCCCAACCTTTGCTTACACAAGCCATGGCTAACCGAATCCTCGGGTGCCTTCCAACATCACATACCATGGAGGAGTGTCTATTTGCAATTAAGTGCTTACTGATAAATCAGGGCAAAACATGTGAAGAGAATTATTAATGAAAGTTGTAATTAATTGGGGCTGGGCACCCCGTTGCCAGCTCTTTTTGCAAATTATTGGATAAGCGGTGTATATGCCACTAGTCCATTGGTGAAAGTCTGTCAGAAGTAAATGACAAGATTGAAAGATAAAACACCACATACTTCCTCATGAGCTATAAAACATTGACACAAATAAGGAGTAATAAAGTTTTGAATAGTTTAAAGGTAGCACATGAAGTATTTACTTGGAATGGCAGGAAATACCACATAGTAGGTAGGTATGGTGGACACAAATGGCATGGGTTTTGGCTCAAGGTTTGGATGCACGAGAAGCATTCCCTCTCAGTACAGAGTTTAGGCTAGCAAGGTTGTTTGAAGCAAACACAAGTATAAACCGGTACAGCAAGACTCAATAAAAACATATTGCAAGTATTATAAGACTCTACTGTCTTCCTTGTTGTTCAAACATTTTACCAGAAAATATCTAGACCTTAGAGAGAACAAATATGCATCCCAAGTCTCAACAAGCTCTACGGTAGTTCTCCACTACTAGGCTTTAACTACATGATGCAAGAGCTTAAACATGATCTACTTGAGAGCTCAAAACAATTGCAAAGTATCAAATCGAAACAAGACAATGATCTACAAGAATGCATATGTCTTTTCCAATACCAACTACTACATGTAGCATTTTCTTTCTTCCAAACAAACACCAATCAATTTATTTAAACATAAACTCTCCAAATGATAATATAATGCAGCAAGAGATATTTAGAAACAAGTGCTAACAGCTCGAAGAGATGCATGAAAAACAGGAGCTAAAAGCACTGCAGTAGCTAGTTAAGAATACTCAACAAATATAAGTGAAGAACATGAGTATTCACATGAAAAAGCGGAGCGTGTCTCTCTCCCACACAAGGATTGCTAGGATCCGAATTTATTCAAACAAAAACAAAAATAAAAGCACACAGACGCTCCAAGTAAAGCGCATAAGATGTGAAAGAATTAAAATATAGTTTCACTAGAGATGACCTGATAAGTTGTTGATGAAGAAGGGGATGCCTTGGGCATCCCCAAGCTTAGACGCTTGAGTCTTCTTGAATATGGGGATGAACCACGGGGCATCCCCAAGCTTAGCTTTTCACTCTTCTTGATCACATAATATCACCCTTCTCGCTTGATCCTTGAAAACTTCCTTCACACCAAACTCGAAATAGTTCTCATTAGAGGGTTAGTGCATAATAAAAATTCTCATATTCTGTATGATACAATCATTCCCAAAGCTTCTGGACATTAGCTACAGCCACCAATGCTTTGTGGAGCAAAGAAATCCACTCAAACATCGTAAAAGAGCGAATGCAAAACAAAAGGCAGAATCTGTCAAAAACAGAACAGTCTGTGAAGACGAATTTTTTCGAGGCACTTAAGTTGCTCAGATGGAGGCCAAATTAATGAAAGTTGCGTACATATCTGAGGAAGATGCGTGATTTTTAGAATTTTTCGAATTTTCTCAGGAGAAAGCTCAAATTCGTGACAGCTAAAAATCTGTTACTGCGCAGAAATCCAAATCTTGCATCAACTTTCAATAAAGAACTTTACTTGGCACAACAATGCAATAAAATAAAGATACAAAGGAGTTGCTACAGAAGTAACAAGCACCTTGACTCAAACAAAAAGAAAAGCAAAAATAACAGAAAATAAAAACAATGGGTTGTCTCCCATAAGCGCTTTTCTTTAAAGCCTTTTAGCTAGGCATAGTGATTTTTATGATGCCCACATAAAGATGAGAGTTGAAACATAAAAGAGAGCATCAAGAAGCATATAAAACATGTTTAAATCTAACACTCTTTCTATGCATAGGAGTCTTGTAAGAAAACAAGTCAATGAAGAACAAAGTGACTAGCATAGAAATGCAAAACAAGTGTAACTTCAAAAATTTCAACATAAAGAGAGAGACTTAATATTATTGTGATATATGAAATCGTGTCTCCCTCTCTCATAAGGACCAGTAGGTCTTAAAGTACCCAGCAAATAAAAGCAAATCAAGAGAAAGCTCAAAACATTCATCATAAAGAGAAGAATTTAGTAACATGAAGATTTCTATAACCATACTTTCCTCTCTCAAAATAATTTTCAGCGGCATCATGAATAAATCAACAATATAGCTATCACATAGAGCATTCTTATCATGATCCACATGCATAAAAGTATCATTACTCTCCACATAAGCATGAACATTATCATTAGTAATAGTGAGAGTAAAAGTATCACATCCATCATTGTAATCATCATAAATAGGAGGCATAGAATAATCAAAATGATTTTATCCTCAATAGTAGATGGACTGAAATATCATATTCATCATTGTAAACATCATATATAGGAGGCATATCATAATCAACATAAACTATATCCTCAATAGTAGGTGGACTGAAAATATCACAATGATTATAATCATCATATATTGGAGCAAAGTATCATCAAAGCAAATTTCCTCCTTAAAGCTTGGGGACTAAAAATATCATATTCATCACAACCACTTCCCCAAGCTTAGACTTTTCCATAGCATTAGCAATAATGGTGTTCAAAGAATTTATAGTAATACCATTGCTACCATCATGCAAACAAGCCTCCATAGGTTTTTTAATTTTCTCTCAAAAGCATCATGTCCTAATTCAATATAAAGTTCATAAAGATCTCTAATTTTTTGTTGTTTTCCATTAAGCCTAACTAGTGAAAATAAAAACAAGAAACAAAAAGATATAATTGCAGAATCTAAAGGATAACTTCGAGCACTCACACACTAGCAACAAACTAGAAAATAGCTTTGTAGCCAGAGGATGTGAATACCTTTTACCTTACCTCCCCGGCAACGCGCCAGAAAATAGCTTGATGTCTACGTGTGCTTCTATTCTTGTAGACAGTGTTGGGCCTCCAAGAGCAGAGGTTTGTAGAACAGCAGCAAGTTTCCCTTAAGTGAATCACCCAAGGTTTATCGAACTCAGGGAGGTAGAGGTCAAAGATATCCCTCTCAAGCAACCCTGCAATTAAGATACAAGAAGTCTCTTGTGTCCCCAACACACCCAATACACTTGTCAGATGTATAGGTGCACTAGTTCGGCGAAGAGATAGTGAAATACAAGTGATATGGATGATTATAAGTAGTAATGCAATCTGAAATAAAGATGGCAGCAAGCAAACATGTAGCAGAACTTGTTGTAAACGGTGTTTCAATGCTTAGAAACAAGGCCTAGGATCATACTTTCACTAGTGGACACTCTCAACAATGATCTCATAACTGAATAAATAAAAGCTACTCTTAAACACTCTCTTGTTGGATAACAAACACCATTCATTGTGTAGGGCTACAAAAGCACACCTCAAGCCGGAGTAAACAAGCGCCACAACGTCATAAAGAGTCACACACGGTGCACACATGTCACCTTTACACCGTGGAGAGTACCGGAGTTCATATTAAAGTAACCTCTAGAGTGCATAATAGATAAAGAGTAACATCTACATATTCAACTAGATTAGCACAACTGAACACAAGTAAATACTACTCGGGATTATTCTCCTTCTTGATGAAGCAAGAGTACTATGCGTAGGCTGCAAAGCACCACCTCAAAGTCTGAGTAAACAAACACCACAATTCCCAAGAATAAGCCATGATAAATGTCTAAATTATTCATAGAGTCACACAAGTACCCACACTGTCACCTTGATACCGTGTTGTCACAATGACTCCAGAAACTAGACAAAATCACTTGAGTAGCATAAACATTATTAATGTATTCAGCGATACTAGCAATACACATGATCACATAAAGATCACACCATGGGAGAGAGAGATGAACCACATAGCTACCGGTAGAGCCTCAGCCTCGGGGGAGAACTACTCCCTCCTCATCATGGGAGTCAGCAGCGGCGATGAAGATGGCGGTGAGTCGATGGAGATGACTCCGGGGGCAATTCCCCGTCCCGGCGGCGTGCCGGAACAGAGATTCTGTCCCCCGAAACTTGTCGTCGATGGCGGCGGCGCTGCGGAACTCTTCGTGGAAATTGGCTTTGGTGTTTAGGGTTTTCACGTCGGGGAATAAATAGGCGAAGGGGCGATGTCGGCGACCCCCAGGGCCCAAACCACCAGGCGGCGCGGTGGGCCCCCCTGCCGTGCCGGCCCTATGGTTTGGCCACCTCGTGGCTCGACTTCGTCTCTCCTTCGGACTCCGTGTACGTGTTGGAAAAAATAGGGACTGGGCTTTTGTGTCGTGCAATTCCGAAATTTGCAGAAGTATTTTCTGAAACAAAAAACAACGAAAACAGGGAACTGGCACTGTGGCATCTTGTTAATAGGTTAGTCCCAGAAAATGCATAAAAGTGATATGAAGTG